>BQNB010002594.1:0-86831 GCA_026074375.1 Tanacetum coccineum | reverse complement strand
TCGTCTCATACCTCAAACCCGAACTCCTCCAAATCGTGCTTCACCAACCTCACCATTCTCTCTCTTTAGCTAATTATTCTCACATGGTTAACCTACCCTAATAACCGAACGACCAACTTTTAATTATGGTATATACTACAATTCAAGATTTAACTAGTTCATGCTTTGTGTCTTAATTTATGTTTACCTTGTCTTGTATTGATCATACCTTTACGGTTTTGATCTATAATGTGATGAATGAAATTATCTTGCATAAATTGATATGGCATTATGCTTTTGAGATATTTGTCTTGCACTTGTACTTCTAACTTTGTTTTGTAGCAAACAATTATCGTAAGATCGATCTCTTGGTGCCCCAAAACGAGGGGGAGCTCACATCAAGGGGGAGTCTTGATATCGTCGATTTCTTTCTCTTCTCAACAATTAGACGGTCATTCTTTTTGAATTCGACAAAAAGAGGGAGAAATTAAACAAAACTCATTTAATAATTTGACATCTTTAAATTATATTAAAAATGAGTTTATATTTTGTCATCATCAAAAAGGGGGAGATTGTTAATACAAATAATATCTAAAAATGTTATTTATATTTTTCGACCTCTTAACGTTTTGATAATAACAAAATATAAAAACGTTTACGATAAAAATAAACGTTTACAAATTATTAAATGTAAAATTCCATTTCTAAGATTAGTGATCACTTAAGGTATGGACAAACAAAATCATTAAGCATGATTAGTGATCAAGAAAATATTTTTCTCTTAATCCTCACTTTTAACTCTACAAAAGTATTTTATTAAAAATACATTTACAAAATATTTTCTAATTAAAAGAAAAGTTTTATTAAAAACTTAAAATTTGAATTTCAAATTTTCCCCCCAAAATGGAAGGTTCTATAACAGTTACAACCTTCACCACAAAAAGACAAAAACATGAGCGGAGTCTATGGGCGGCCCCCTTATAGGCCTGGCGGCCCCCATATATATCTGGGACCGCCGGGACCGCCCACAGATGACCGTTGGGATTTCCTGTCTATAAATACTGCTCCATTCCCAGCAGAAAAATATTCCTCTTTGCACGAAATTTTTCAGTCTTCTGTTGTGATAGATAGATACCAAGACAACCACCCTAAAAAAAAAAAATAAATAGAAAACTAAGATTGTGAATACTTTAACAAACTATGCAAAACTAGTTTGTAATACAAGAAGGAACAGTGAAACAATAAAACACAGGATCTACTAAAACTTTCAATATATGGACACATCCCCCCGAACTATGGGGACTCTTAAGTCTAATGACTACCTTTCCCCTAATATGCCACTAGAAAGGACTCATACAATTAATATAATAATACCTCTCCACTCTTGCGATATACATATACTAGTCATTAACTACTGAGAAATGACTTCACATCTACCTCGTTCTAACTGATGGCCTGCACTAGAGTATATTCCTATTCTTATATACCATCCCATAAACCGACACCCCTTATTCTGCAGGTCTTATTACAAAACGGAGCATTCGCACTAGCTACAACAGAGGGCACATACTCCTTTCAAGATACTACCTAACAATACGAGCCTTTCACGTGATATATATCAGGACCTTTACACAGACTACGTACAACTACACTTCAAGCACAACTCTTCAGGCGACAATCTACAACAATCTACACATTACACACAACACACTACATCTATCCACAACTCCACGTACATATGCAGACACACTACACTTTGTGCTAGGCAGGGATTGTATATCATTGGACTACTCGTCTCACTCTTACACTTGAACAGACAGATCAGACATATATTAAGAGGGCTTCAATTAACTCGTAGATACACCTCATCAAGTAGTGACTTGCAAGCGCCTGTCACAACGTCAGCTTCTCACTATAACACATCTGGAGTGTCTATCAGATAACACACATGGTGATGTAGAATATGCGCGAGCATACATAACAACACTCTTACACTCTTACACACAACACACTAAACACAATATCAGTGATTTTACATTCGTAGATATACAGACAACATTAGAATATATCGACAACACTACACTCTACTAAGGAGGGGAAGAGTGAGAGTGTAGAGAGTGTTACTCCGTGTCTCTTGTTAATTAATTAATTTATGTATTGGTATGTTTTGATTGTTTCATAGACAGATGTCTATCACCTTTATGTTCTAACAATGTGACGTTTATTACATCTCATAATTCTGTCTCTAGAATGTCCACTACTTGATATGACTACTTTCTGACACAATATTCAAGTAGACTGACTAACCTGGATCTGTTTATTCAGAGAAGGGTAAGTAACTAAGGGACTCGCGTACATGGATAGCTAGGAAGTATACACACTAAGTTACTCGTAGTCATATATGGTTATGTTTGTCAGTATATTATGACGCGTGAGTTTCATTAGGTAGAAGCGTTAGGCCTAGTGTGAGTGTAGATTTTACACCTATCCTACGATGTAGTGATATAGATTCTGACACTTCAATATCAGTCTCTATTTAGGTCAATATGGATGTTTAAGGTTTGACGAGAGTGTGTCTCTTTTTATGACTCACGTGGGTCATGAGGTGGGTCATCACACTCATAAGAGGTCGACTATAGAGGATAAAATAACTGACACAACAGTCAATTGTGCGTCTGAGATGACTCACGAATGAGTGGGTGCAGTTAAGCAACAAACAGGGTACCGTTCTTTGACAACGTTCTGTCGTAGTGTTTCAAATGGGGTGAGGGGACAGTATTTTTTTGGGACACACACACAGGAGGCAAGTACTATGACTATATCTACTGACAATTTTGAGTTATAGACTAAAGAAAGAGTGAGGGTGATATAGAGAGGAGGACACATCTTAGAATTGAAGGATTATGACCTAAATACATAGTATGGGAGGTGGAGGTATACTGGCTTCTGGATGGTGTTGAGGCTACAGTGGACAGTCTTTGATGTGGGGAGACTTCTACATTTGTTCACAAGAATACTTATGTATATATAGTAGTTCTGCTTTGGGCGGGCGAGTAGGTTTGATAGAGACATCTAGAATAGCACTGTAGAGTGATCACACAGGTGTGGTAGGAACATGACATGTATATAGAGTATAGGATAGGTTAGACAATTTGATATATTTATAGGATATGTGTGTGCTGGACGATATTAGGATTTACAAAGTACAATGATTTAGGTGACACGAACATTGTAGTGTAGGAAAGGGTGTTACTTCAAGCCTTCCCAACTTATTCCTTGAGTGAACGATAACAACCCCCCGAGTCTTGCCTATACTACTACTATAACGATTAGGTGCTCTGCCTAGGAAGTTGTAAAACTTCATGTAGAAGTCTAACGACGACCGCATCAGTGTTCTTCCAAACTGCCACCAACTTACTTTCTGGCAACCGCCACCAGATATAGTTAGTCAGTGCAAGCATTTGGCGTTGACTGCCATAATCACCCTTTTTACATATGCAAACTGAATACATGAATTTAATAGCGGGATGTTACAAAAAATACATCTATAACAATTAACTAAGAATCTTTAAGCTCTATTACATACGATCTAAAATTCTTCTATAAAAGTTAAAACATTTGTTAATAATCCCATATTAACATGTACAAACAGAAGAACCCATTCATGCACGCACATATAGAAATAGAGTAAACCTTGGAAACAGGTGTTCATCGAGCATCTTATCCATGCCAATAGCAGACCAATTTGCCAGAATCATTCCATTTTCGGGGCAATAAGTCTCCAATTGTTCAATAGGCAAAGCCTCACCTGAAATTGCTCGATCCATACGCTGCACTCTCTTTGTCCTTGAGATATTTTTTCTAAACAGATTAGAACACCAATGTAGCCAACATGGTAATAGAGTTTGCTATTTTGACCCATTTACTTAGGAATGGGTCAATTTGGGTAACAAAAAGTACCCAAGTAAATCGAAAAGTACCCATGGTTGCGTATAAAATCTAAATATTCGAACATACTAAACATAATGATCCATGTCAAGATAACTTACTGAAAACCGATGGTTGTGTATAAAATCTAAATATTTGGGCATACTAAACATAACAATCCATGTCAAGATAACTTATTAAAAACCCAAATTCTACTTAACCCAAAATAGTAATTCATCCTTCCTCTTATATAAAAAATAGTAAAATGCATATACTAAGCATTTTCCAAATAACATGCAAGAAATTTCTAAAACAGATTACTTAAGGTGGCCTAACATTCCGTATCATAGTAGAATTACCCTTATATATAACTCACACTTTTTGATCTCTTTTGGATCACCATAGCATATACCTATAATCTTCTCAGCCTCAAATACCTCCTCATCTTCAAGTGCAGCACTATTGTCACCATCGTTCCTAAACTATGAGGTTTATTTGTAAAACTATAATTTAAGTTGTTGCTTCACTAGATATTATAGTACTCTTGATTCCATCAAAGCAACCTGAAAAAAAACATCACTTATGTCTGTTTTTGTTGCCATTGGGTTAATAGGTGCCATTTAAGATCAATGTGAGTTGTTCGCACAAAGAACGGATTTTGGAGTGCAGATAATGTAGGATTAGTGGCTGTGAACGACAATAAAGGAATTTGAAGCTCACTTGCCATATGGGAAATCACGTGAGCTAAGACAAAACTTTAGGGGCCTATTAAAGCCACATTGTCTGTCTCTGTGACTTGTAAAGCTGTTGTGATCAGAAACAAATGGCAACCCACAAGAATATGAAAATGTAATACCTTATTTGAATAATTATAACAAAAAAGTATCACATAAAAACCAAGCAAATGTTAGAAAGTCTTACCCTCCATTATGCTCATAAATGCACTGTAATTGGAATCGTAAAAAGTGATTTTCAGCTTGTTTTCGCTAAGGATGGTTAGATCAGCATTCACATCATCAATTACAGATAATGCTTGGATCAGCTTGCTTATATGTTGTATCAAATATCATAGTATCTAACTATGTCTGATATCTCTGCCATTTGGTAAAGATCACTGTGAGTTGTTCAAACGAAGAACGGATATTGAAGTGCAGATAATGTAGGATCTGTGGCTGTGAAGGATAGTAAAGGAACTTAAAGCTCACTTGCCATATGGGAAATCACGTGAGCTAAGACAGTTATTTAGGGGCCTAGCCACACTGTATGTCTCCATGACTTGTAAAGCTGTTGTAATCAGAAACAAATGACAGCCCACAAGAATACAAAAATGTAATACCTTATTTGAATAATTATAATGAAAAAGTATCACATAAAAACCAAGAAAATGTTAGAAAGTCTTGCCCTCCATTATGCTCATAAATGCACTGTAATTGGAATCATGAAAAGTGATTTTTATCTTGGTTCCGCTAAGGATGGTTGGATCAACATTCACATCGTCAATAGTAGCCTGTAAAGCGATTTTTGCAACTTTCCCAATGATAGAGTTAAAAGTCAATATTGATGCAATATTTACGACATCTTGTCTTATCAAAACACTGGTATTGTTAAGCCCTTCAGTGACATATCCGCTAAAAATAACCAACAAAACCACCAATGCCCAAACCAAATTCTTAGGCATGTCTCTTACAAAGGGCCAGTATAGGCTAATTTCAGAAACCTTTTTTATTTCCATTTCATACACAGTCTTTACCTTTTTCAGATCTATATATCACTTTTCTGATTAATCTTCCAAACAGTAAAACATCTGATTATTGGTGATCCCACCTCAAAGCATATCCTATTTTTCTACAGCTTAATTTATCACAACCTAATTGTTGTGGTTGGCATATATGCTTGTTTTTTCTATGCCAATTAGCCTCTAAGAAGGCATTGGTGTTAACCATGGTTTTTGTTATCTGAAGGGGTGTTTGGGAATAGGTTTTACAGTGGGTAAAAGTGAGTCAAAACAGGTAAAGTGCATAAAATAAAGACACTCTGATATATGGAAAACGAAATTATATTATATATTCATGTCTGTTACATGTTGCACATATATATACTATGTTAAAAGGTGTGACTGAACCATTATGATGGTTCAATGTTAACAGACACAACCTTTTTGAATAACTGTTTTCCTACATAACTAACTTAACTGCTAATTATGCCTGTTGGCCTTTGGCCCAGGCTATCTGAAAACGTGTAGGCTTAGTATATGTACAAGTTTGGGCCTGCAGTAAATAGTATAAATTATATCCTAAGTATATATAATATAGACAGCAAGTTCTTATGATCTTAATACTCCAACATTCTCCCCCTTAAGATTATAAGGGCTTGATGTTCATCTGTTCCTTGCTTGTTGTTTGTTCTTTAAGTGATGACAATGTAATCATCACTTGATGTGCTGTGAGAATCCCCTTTGTCTGAAAGCTTTGATGTAGATGCTTCCTTGTAAGATGAATACTTGACTTGATCTTTCTTTCTATTCTTGTTTGGACACTCAAATGCATAGTGTCCAGAGCTTTGACATCTATAACATATGACCTGTGATTGGTCCTTCCCATAGTATGCAGATTGTTGTTCCTTGCAGTCTTCTTCTTCCTCTAATTTGATTCCAAAGTGCTCTAGTTTTTTCTTCTCTTTCTCCTCAGCAATTGGTGCACCTGTCTTACCACTGTTCCATTGGTAGGACTCAAGACTTTCTGTGTCTTCTTCTACTTTTGTAGGATCTTCTGGTGCCCTGGCTGTTTTATAATAAGAGATAAAAACATCTAGGTAAGTCATATAGCACTTTCTTATTTCCTCTCCATCTGATCTTGGTAATCCAAGTATTTCTGCAAGTGCACCAAATTCTTGGCCAAACTGCACACTAAGATAGCCTCCCATACAATCCATTAGTTTGTATAAATCAAAAAGGTGTATAGGGACTCCATGTATGATTGGTGGTATTGTTCCAGGCAGTGGTCTCTTCAAGTAATGGTTATAAAACCATTTGAGAACCTTATCAAATCTTTCCCTGTAAATGTCCCATCCCTTGCTTATTATGTCATCATTCTTGATCAAGTTTAAGAAGGCAACAAATTCATAGAAGGTGTGAACTTCTGATGTATTTGTGTCTTCCACAAATCTTGGCATCTCTTTTTCCCTGTTTGTCTTTTCTTTGTCCAATGATTCAAAATAGTCATCCAAGTAGTCATTGTGTCTCTGTCTCATCTTGTCTACATCCATATTCTGTCCTTGTTGGTTCTTGAACATGTATTCCAGAGTGCATTTATCTCCCTCAAAAATGATCTCAAAACCTTGTTGTTTCAACAGGTTTATGGAGAGTATATTGAGAGTGATTTCAGGGGCATAATGCACCCCTGGAATCAAGTAACCATTGCTTCCATCCTTGATCAAAACTTCACCCATACCATATGTAAATAGCAACTTTCTCTGACCCTCTAATTTTTCCACTAAAAATTCTTCTTTGAAGTTTGAAAAGAAATTGAGATTGGGGGTTAAATGTTTGTCTGTTGTAGTGCTTACATACCAGAAATCATCCCAAGTACCTTTGTCTGTCCCTTTGATAATACCCCTTGTTTTAAAGTGAATGAATTCTGGGTATTTGAGACTTACTTTGGGTTCCCATTGTTTCTTTGATGTACACTTATTTGCAAAGTGTCCATATTCTTGGCATTTGAAACACAGTACCATGTTTTTGTTTTGAGTAATCTTGGCTTGTGTTGTGTTGTTTGCTTCTATGTTTCCTTTTACAATCTCAGTAGGAAGGCCTTGTGCATGTTCCACTTCATTTTTGATCTTGGCAGGGCAAGATTTAAAAATATGTCCTTTCTGATTGCAATAAAAATAGTTATACTGCTTATATCTGTTTTGTGAAATTGTAGAGTTGTAAACTTCAATTTCTTCAATCTTCTTTCTAAGCATGTTCTTGCAATCCCTTGTAATCTGTCTGATGCATTTACCTATCCTTTCTTCTTTTTCTCTCTTTATGTGTCTCTGTGCAAATTCACTCTGTGACATCCTTCTTAGTGGCTTCCCAAGAATTTTGCTCTGATACCACTGTTGTGGTTGGCATATATGCTTGTTTTTTCTATGCCAATTAGCCTCTAAGAAGGCATTGGTGTTAACCATGGTTTCTGTTATCTGAAGGGGTGTTTGGGAATAGGTTTTACAGTGGGTAAAAGTGAGTCAAAACAGGTAAAGTGCACAAAATAAAGACACTCTGATATATGGAAAACGAAATTGTATTATATATATTCATGTCTGTTACATGTTGCACATATATATACTATGTGAAAAGGTGTGACTGAACCATTGTGATGGTTCAATGTTAACAGACACAACCTTTTTGAATAACTGTTTTCCTACATAACTAACTTAACTGCTAATTATGCCTGTTGGCCTTTGGCCCAGGCTATCTGAAAACGTGCAGGCTTAGTATATGTACAAGTTTGGGCCTGCAGTAAATAGTACAAATTATATCCTAAGTATATATAATATAGACAGCAAGTTCTTATGATCTTAATACTCCAACACTAATTACTACCAGTTTTTGATAACTCACCATCACTTAACCAACTTTAAGACACACATTTGAACATTCGCATAGAGTTGAAATATCCCGAATGACCTACAGTTTCATTCCTAAAGAACGCAACATTTGCAACACCAACAACACCACCAATATTTCCTAGGTGAGCAGGGGTTCAAAAGGTCTTACCTGGTCAATTCTCTTTTGATCTTGAAATAGCATCATTTGCCGATTGGGCTCTCCACATTACTTTCACATATCATCCCAGAAAAAAGTTGTGATCACTTAAAATTTCTTACAATTGTGACCCCTTCCCTGGTAGGAAAAATAGAAACGGTGGTGTAGCCTAAATCATAGGAGGCAGTAATGTTGGCAGCAAATCAGCATCACCGGGAAATAAGGATTCACGAATGCGACGGAGGTCTTTAACAATTCAAAGTGAAACATGTCTTTCACATCATGAATGATCACCAGTACTTTGTTGCGTGTTTGCATATTTACCTACGAATATGCGTAATCGATATTAAGGCGATTATGGGGGGATTGAGGTAAGAGGTTATCTGTATTTCCATAAGCAGTTATATCAATCGGTATATTAGGCAAGGCTCGCTCCAGTGCTAATTGGACATTAAGGGCTGATGTATAAATATTAGCTGGCCGAACGTTTTCAAAATCCCAAAAGACACCAATTATTGGAGTTTGATCCATCTGCCAAAAGAAATACTATACCTAATCAGAAATTCAGTTACACAACGCAATCATGCCGCAAATAACTCAAAATTTCACATCATCCACTTTAGTTTTACCAAAAGTTCTCACATATTCTAAAAGTTATTAATTTAAAAACTGATCAAATTCTAGCCACACAATCAAGCAGTCATTCAAATGTTCGCATCATCCACTTCAGTTTTACCAAAGTTCACATAGATGTGCCTAAGGTACATTACATTTCCAAGAACCAATTTTGCCACATAAATAGTCATAATAAAGTAAATTAAGCATAATTATGATGGCGAATTCAACACAGTTGACATAATAAGCAATTGACTCAATTAAGCGTAAAATAAGATGGCGAACCCATAGACTTGCCAAACCCAAAACTTCAATTTAAATTAGAGTAATTAATTTTAAAAAAAATTATTCGTATCTTACTAATAATGAAATTCTTACATTCACTAATATATATTACAGCATGCATATGATATCTTTATAAACTATAATTACCATGCCAACAAAATTAATCTGGGATTCAAGTCATTGTATCTATATTATCAATTCAAAGCAAAATTGTTGTATTATTATTATTCATTCATAATACATTTGATATAAACTCAAGAGAAGAACAAATATAAAAACAAAAAATATTCATAAAGATAAATAAAAAAAGCTATTACTTACTTGATAAGAGAATTAGAAATATCATGTCACAAGAAGGATTAATTTCTTCGAGCCTATTGTCTTGATCGTGTAAATTTAGTTATTTTTTATGAGTTGAATAATCCTCTATTTATGTAGGGATCAACTCTATATAAAGTAAAGATTATAATACCCAATATAATCTTTATATAGTCAAATCTCCCATCAAGCTTTAGGAGTCACATAAATGGTAATAATTCTATATTTAGCCATGATTTATACGAAAAAACGTTTTTATAAGTAAAAGTAAAAAAAAACAAAAGAAAACACATGTATCGTAATTTTCTGATTGTTTTGTTCCAAAAATATAAAATTAACATTAAAAAGCAGGGCTACTCTTACCTCACATAAAAACAAAACACGTATTTCCTTCTCCAAAAAACCCATGACGATTTGCAACAGAAGAGTGAGGGTATCGACCTAATACATGTACTATTCAAATCAATCATTATCTTCTTATTCAATCTATTGATACATATATGTAACTCAAAAACACCTAAGGTTAAGGCATCCTAAATTTTGATGGTTTGCTATTAATTCCCCATTATAACATATTTTTTCAATTTGTCAATTATATTCTTTAGGCTATTAGATGTTATCGCTTGTTTGCTGATAAATAGTTTCAGTTACATTATTGAGAGTCGAAATCATTGCGTAAATTTGCTTAATAAGATAATTCGATTATAGACAATGGACTCATACACAAGGTTTAATTAAGTTACCAATGTATACTAATTATCAAATTATCGATTTACGTATTGATTTAGACATTTTAAGGTCTATTTAAAAAAACTTAAGTTGTGGGTTTGTGATGTTATGCTTTAATCGATGATCAAGTACCCTTTCCGTGAGTACCATTGTGTATGTTGTGTGACTTGTGTATGCAAGAAATAAGAACCACTCTCCATGGCCTTAGAATATTAGATAGATTGACAGAACAATAGTCTTCGGATACACAGTCTATGGTTAGTTTATTACATATATGGGGATAACATATTAGTTTTAATTTTCCCTAAACGTGTTCAATGTTACGTCCCTGAGTACTTTTTGTGTTAAATTATGAGAAAGTCTTGATTTTTTTCTATAATTTAATTGTTACTTGATTTGGGTTTTGTTTTAGTTTGCAGATTTTAAGGTATCTTCATTTATTTGTCATATATTTTTCATGAAAGTGATGTGTTAGCATATGCAGTTATGGACAATTATTGTTTTTTGGTCTCAAGAAGTAAATATTGATTATACAAATTATGATTTTGTATTATACTTGTGGTTGGTGTTGTAAAGGTGCATGTGTTGTTTTTGGTTTGTTTGTTCTTTTAGGATAATAATACATTGAGTGACCAAATCGGTACCATGGAACACATAAGTTCATATTTTTCTATCGAATCTTAATTAGGGTGGTATATAACTAAATGCGTATTTGGGTATAGGTCTGAATGTATTAGTCTATTAGTATATGCATATTTTTATTTGACTTTATGTGCAGCCTTAAAATAATCATATTGTAATTAACTAATTTCCATCATCTTTTTCTATGCAGGCTGTTATGCTATGAAGATTTTTCAATAAGGAAAAGAAGAATACAACTATATGAGAGGTACATGTATCAATATCATCAGAGGCGGAGGATAGTGAGGGCAGGAGGGGGTGTTGGTCCCCCTAAAATTTTGGTTACAGTTAGCAAATTTTATAGATATAGCGGTTTAAGTTAAATGGAAAATAACAGAAAAAAGTACTTACTGTAATTTTTGTTTCTCAATCTTGAAGAAGAAGTGAAGAAGAAGGTGGTGTTGGGCTTGGAAAGCTTATTTACAGGTTTTTATTAGGAATAAGCCCAAAAGAGTGTTGTAATAATGTCATATACTAAATTTGTCAAAGCCCATTTACACTAGCAAAATGCCAAAATCCCTTTTGATACGTTGAAATACGGACTTGTTTATCGAATGTCATGGGTGGTATGTTATTGTCCTCCTACTTCATCTAGTACATAAGTGAAAATGAAACAACATAAGAAATGCATATAGTGCTCATCATCAGTTTTACCTTATGCTTTATACACGTTTTGGTGAAGCTTTGATGCAACCATTAACATCCAACCCCTTAAAAACTACCATCATTTTTTGCTATTACATTGTTACTGTACATTTTTCTGTCGTAAATTTTTGGCCCCCCCAAATAAGATGGTCAAGCTCCGCCACTGAATATCATATATCACTAATAATGCTAAAGTTGTAAATCGAGATCTATGCAATATTTTAAGCATGACATGCTATTGAAATAGTTGTACAAGCAAGTCACTTTTCATACTATATGATGAAATAATGGAATTTTCATACATGTGTAGAGTGCTAGGAGATCAGGTAAACCACATCACTTATCAGTTTTATTAAGTAAATAAAATAAAGCATCTTTTATAGTGGTTTCAACAAGGATTTTGACACAGTTTTGCTTGCAAACTAATTATCACTATAAATCCCCCCTCTCCCCTACTTGCGCACACACTTACATTTTGGCTAAAATGTCAAGTGATCAAACTTGAAAAACTTGACCGAATTGTTAGATCATATTTATTACCCTTCAAAAGTGCACATATTATGATTAATCATAATATAAATGACATAAGCTTTGATGGCATGGAAGCTACTTCGTGGAAACAATTCAAAGAGTATATGGGCACATTCATGTGATGAATTGGAAGGTTCGGCTTATTTTCAACAACTTATATACTGACTTATAGGTTAAAAAAAACATGTTTATTATGAAAAAAATAAACTTATAGGTCTAAACAAAGATCTCGCTAATAAATTTGCTAAACTAAAGGCATTACAAGTGAAAGATATCATTACAGCTACTGACGACAATAGGAAGGTAAACATAACCATTCTAGACTATGTATGTACGTGGTCGATGTATGTGACTCTTTGGATATGTATTTTTAAAGTTAAGGATCTTCTCATTAATGATAGAAATATTAGGAGGCTGCAGATTTTTGTTTCCATTGGATAACAGATTGTTAATAGAAACTCTCAACTACTAATAAGTTCTTGTCATGATTTTAGCTATTTGGAGTTGCAATAACTCACTTTACTTACTTTGGTGTTATATACGTGGTAAAAATAGAACCAATAAGAGATTAAGTATATAAGTAAAATAGTGAGTCTGCTTTGATATAACTTTTTCTGAAAATGGTTACAAATGAATGGTAAGATCGATAGGATTAACATTCTCAGTCCAATTGAGTCTTTCGTTACAAACAATTCAGTTTTAAAGATAATTATGATTAATATAAAATTTGTAATAGTATATTATGATTAATATAATATTTAAATAATTAATATTAATATATCTTTTGAATTATAAAAACTTGTTTTATGTATTAGTTAAGTTAGTAGTTTACTATAAAACTCTTTTAACCATATTTTACATATGTGGTACTTATAATAATATCTAATATCATCCCTAGTCCTTATAATTTCATTGTAACAAGTTTAACCCTTTTACTTTCATTATTTTCATAAGTGAAGTTTAAGAAAACTTATAAAACCCTAATTAGCTTTAAACATGTTTATACTTAAACTATAAGTTAACATACTTTTATATTTACTTTTCCATGATATTTATAACATTAGGACATGAGAATAAGTGTATAAATTGATAAACTCAAATAAAAATCCATTTTATACATTTAAAAGTCATTAGTGGTGATTATGGCTATATTTAACATGTAATACATAAAATCATAAGAAAGAAAAGTATAAAGGATTTAAGAAAACCTTAGTAATGATGTAAGAGATGTGAAATAAGTTCTAAACCCGTGTTTAGATTCAAAAATAAAGCTTCCAAGCTTATAACCCAAGATTAGGTTTTCAAAACCCTAATCTTTCCTTTTTCTTCTTATTACTTGAAAATGATGAACCAATGCTTCCCAACACCTTAGAATACCTTAAGTATGTTGTGTAAAGGGTTGTATGATTTTACAAAATCAAAGTATGGATTTGTTTTTATGGCCAATTGGTGCCGTGGGATTTAGAGAAGAAAAGAGAGAACAAAATGAAGTTTTTGATAAGTATAAAAGAGTATGAACTTACTCATGCATGCAAGCCTATTTATAGTATAAATATCTTGTTAACTTAACCCTAGTTACTTTCTAACCCTAGTTAAGTTAAGCATGACAAGTTGGAAAAATGTGTAAGAGTTTACTTTATGTAATATCTAGATATTATCTAGATATTATTACTACTTGTAACCTCTTGGTCTCATCCTAAAAATTTCGGCATTATATATATATATATGATGTAATTTTTGTTATTTTGAGTATTGGGTATAAACGTGGGTATTCGTTTAGGCGTAGTTAGGTTTTAGAACTTCCGGGTATGCCTAAACGTATTTTATTATGAAACGTAAGAATTTTACGTAGCCAATAAAAATAAGATGAACAAAGTTATTAATTATCCTCATAATAATCATATAACACTTGCTTGATGTAAACATTTAATCGTTTAATACCCGTTTACATTGTATGATCATTTTCAGTTTACGCGATTTAACTTAAAGTTTACGGTTTAAGAGTAAACGCGTAAAACCCTAAAAATAAATTATGAATTACATAATGTCATACAATGACCTAAAATACGAGGTGTTATAAAACCCTAAACCTAATTTATCACCGGAGGGTTTTTGATTGCTTAACATTTCATTTAAGCAATGTGTGCTCTTTTCAAATTTAGTTATATAAATTTTCAAAAAAAAAGACAAAATTAAAAATGTGAATATACAAAATCGAAGTTTTCAAAAGCCATGTACTTTGAAATTTGAATAACATGTAACCGGTATTTAGAAATACATTCTTCAATGATATGAAGCCTGTTAAACTGAAGTTCGAGCAGAAGTTTCACTATTGTTTTCATAATGCCAAATGGCTTGCTATTATGTTATGATAGTAACCCGCTTTTCACCTGATGGAAAACATGTCGTTCAAAATAGACAGTTGTTCCAAATCAACAGGAATTTATTCTCGGGATGTCTATTCTTATGACCTTTGCAAAAGCTTATGATTACTTTGCATCACTAGCCCATGCTTTCTATATCAATTAAGTGTACGTTCAGTGCATTTACTTTGTCATGAAAATAAGAGAATCTTATTTCTTATTTGGTGTACAGTTGTTTCATAATGAATCAGTGTTTTCGTAATACAAAAGAGATTTTTCTGAAGGAACTATACGACACTCAAGCATAATGACACCAGCTCTTTAAATAGAAAATGGGTCATTATTTGAGGGGGAGAAATTTTCATCAAATAATCTTTTAAAACGGTCTTTCAAAATAAGTCACGGAAATTAAAAAGGATAAATGTGTTTTTAACTAATGGGATCATAAATTGAAGGGCAGTGATTAGGATGTTAATACCCACAAATAGCTTTAGATGTCATGTGTTTAAAACTTTATGCACTTATTTATAATTTGAGACTTAGTGAATCAGGCTTAAAAACTACAGTATGATCAATATTGCCAACACCTCATGTTTGTAAAAAGACTTAGAGTATGTTGAAATTACTTTCATAGCTTTTACATGCCTTGAAGTGATTCTCACGGATATAGATTATGATATTAATTCTTCAAACACGATTCGAATTATGTATGCGTGTAAGGTTCTTAACTGATTACCGCACGTGTCAAAACCAGCATAGGGGGAAGGGAGTAGATGTTATACTGCATAGTGTCCTTCTGGCCATTCATTTTGGAGGTTAGCTTCTTTTGTCTGTTGAGGTTAGCTTTTTTGATTTTAGCCGTTGTGTTGATCTTTCGGAGTGCACTATTTCAATCACTTGGTGGAAGTGAGAAATCTCATCAATAGCCCCTAGTATGCTTTATTTGAGTCCCGATGGGAAAGTTGTTAGGAGTATAATTATTTAAAAATGTGAGAAGAATTCTCTCTGATTCAATAAGTGTCTTGCCCAACTACCTTCCGGTCAATCACTAAGATATATTCTTAAATATGAGTAGAAATATTTGATAAAGAAGTACTCCTAGGGTATGATGATTCCTTTAAATATGTCAGTATCCTTAGTAGAAGACATGTCTAGTTTGGGACTTAGTTGACTTAAGTGATTATATATTCAACTGACTTAGTAGGGATCTACATTGGTCGACATCCGGGACTTGTTGACTTGTGTTATAATTTATTTATCTATTACACTATTATGTACTTGGATATCTGGGTTTTACTATATCCAAGACTGCTTGATGCGGCTTCCAAGAGTTATGAATATACTCAAGAAGGATTGCCGGGGGGGGGCGGGGGGCGTGGGGGGGGGGGGGGGGGGGGGGTTGAGGGGGTTGGTTAGGGGGAAGGCTAAGACAACATCATACACCGACATCACCAACCACACATGCTCCAAGTTACATATGTAATCTGATATTCTGTTCTATCTCAAAGTTTTTTTTCGATGCCAGATTTCATAAATTGAAAGAACAGTGGTAGCAACGCTTGAAAGAGTGCTTGGACAGAGAACAGATCATATTGACATTTTCTTGTAAGAAAGAAGGTTAATGAGGAGCTTAGAAAAGTTGATTGGTGGGAGATTGCTACGAAGGAGACCTTTCGGCCCGGCGTCAATGCGACCCATATGATTTTTATCACTATGGTTTGTTCTTTATCATATGTAAGTGTAAATCCTATTAAATATTTTTATCTTGTGAATGTGTTAATAACTAGTGTAGATTTTTTTGGTAAAAAATAAGATGTGCTCGAGTACAAATTTTACAAGAATTTCTTAGTAAATTCAAAATCTTTCAAATAATTGTACTCGGCACCATCTTATAAACCCTCAAAAGTTGAGGGGGAGCAATAATATGTTCCATTCTGCTAGAATACATCATTTTGTCCCCGAACGGTTAATCAATTGATATCCAAAATATCAAGGGATTAACATTTTGGATAAGGGGAGAAAATGTGATTAACCTGGACTTAATGTATATTGACAGAAGTAATCAATTAAAATGGACTCGATGCACTCCACACTTAGCATGTACTACGATTACGATGCACATGTTAAGGGGGAGCTTTTAGTGATGATTAAAAACATTCAAAGTGTAAACCTTTTGATATTTATATCAAACACTTTGAATGAATTTTTCAATGATTTTGGTTTGTAATGGTGATGGAATACCCTAAAAGACCGACCATGTACTTAATTTTATGGAGTTATAAGGTGGTTAGGTATAGGTATTCAAATCCCATGATCCAGCCAGAACCGGAGGGATCTACCCAGGGATATCCACTAGTTAGTGTAGAAGTCCTTAGGTATGATTAAAAAGGAGAAAAAGTGAGAATCGGGAATAATGCCGACTGAGATGGAGCTAACACTGGAACAAACCCAACAAGGTGTTAGTTATGAAGTCTCGGTAAGCATTGAAGGGGTTGAAGAATGAAAAAGAAATGTAAGGATAAAGGGTGAAAAGAAAGAAGCCCTCCATACACTTAGGCAGAAACCGGGTCAATACATATGCTGTCAGAAACACTTAGGTGTTGTCTGACATTGAAGACAGTCATGGACCCAGTGACGCTATGCACAAACCCCTCCCAGCCACTCAAAGTCGGAAAGACTTTGTTTCAAAACTCACGGAGATACACTCATTTCTATTGACTTTCTCACTCCGAGTTAGTTGATATTGAAAAGGTGGCACTCAGCTCCAGCCTCCGATCACTAAAATTAAAAGTGCACTATTGAGTCTAGAGCCAAAAGAGATCATCCATTAATCTCATTAGGACACTTGTCATAATTTAGCTTGTTATCTCACACAATGTGAATATCAAGTAATATCATTAGAGTCCTACGCAAGATCCTTGTGATTTTGCCAGAACATCCGAGTGATACTTAGGTATTCACAATGAAGATGGAAATCCTGCTTGAGCCAACATCAAACAAGCTCATGGTAGGTGACTTGTGCGATTCTTATGAATCAAGCTTGTGACAACTAGAAAGCAACAATGGTGCGATTCTTTATGAATCAAACTTGTTCCAGGTTATGGATCAACGGTTAAAGAATTTTGAATTGCTTAAAACTCTCGATGTGTCACAAAACCACTTTAGCAAGTGACACGTCGATTGATTTTCAAATCGATTTTCTATATCAATCGGTGAGATAGTAACTCACTGGTTCACTCTTATCGTGCTGTCTGCTTTGAGACGTTCCGATAATGAGAACATGCTGAGTACGATGAATCTAATACGCATGTGTTAGAAAGATTCAATACTACAGCTGGAAATCCTGTCAAGAAGATTCTTCTTAAATTGAATCTATCTGATCACAGGTCGATCCTCACGGATTTGAAGGTTTCTCCAACCAAACCTGGGCGAATGACAAAGCCATATTCGTCCCCTCGCTTTATTGCTAACTGTTTTTATGCAGGCTATTTAAAGATGGTGGTGGAGGTTCCTGATTCCAGCTGACTCACAAGATCCATAGCCACATGCTCATACCCGATAGACAAACATAAGGACTTCATGAAAGGCTCAAATACATATTTCAAGACTTCCGCAACTCTGATAACGAACGTCTTTCTCAAAGTGACGAAGTATTATAGTTAACGAATCTCAAGAAAGACGTAGCATTAAAGCTTTTCAAGTCAACTATTCAAGAGTGGTATGAGCATGTCGGTCCAGAAGTCACAAGTTCACAAGATGGCAAAGTTTCACGATGGCAAAGAGATTGTGCTTGGTTGATGATCTCAAGATGCTCAAGATCACAATGTCAAATACAAGTTCAAGGAACAAGCTCAATCCAAAAATCAATGATCACTACAACATACTCACAAGAGAAAGTCAAGAGAACGAGCTAAAGACTAAAGATGAAGCATAGTATGCTAGGTTTAAAGTTTTGTAAATTGGAGTGACCTCCCTTAGGGGGAGATTGTTGGAAACACAAAAAGTGTCGGTCACTTCCAAGTTGTAATAGTCTTAGCTCGTAATTTATGTAATGATTAGATTAGTAATCTAGTCCGGCCCAAGACCCATGGGAAGCCCATCATAGCCCATGGGCCGGCCCATAGGACATATATAAGCCCCTCTCCTAGCCTTGGAGAGGGTTGGTTGTTCCATTTTTCCATCTTTCACACATAATACAATTCATCCATTCCATGTTACTTTCTCTCTCTAAGATCATCCAACCCACTCTCTCTCTCTAGTTCTTGTCTTAATATCATAAGATTACTTGAATCCTTCAGAAGAGATGAGGGATTACTATTTCCTGGTGGAAATGAATCACTTGCGAGATAAGCTTCGAATTCTTCCCAAATTAAATCACCTTCTTCGAGGGAAATAAGTGTGGGGGAAGAAGAAGAAGACTTGGTCTCGGGTTCTGAAATCGGAGTGGGATTGCCACTCAATTGATTATCATGATACGGAGGGAGATCTTTGGTTTTATCAAGATTTAGCAAGTTCTTGATAATGTCTTCCTCCGGATCAAAGATATCATCATTAACTTCCGGTGAAGTTAAATCGGTATGAGAAGAGAAAGGAGAAGAAGTGGGATTGCCACTTGGATGATTTGTTGCAAACAAATCTTCACGAATTTCCTCATGTGAAACATTGTAGATATCAATCATGTTGATTGATTCTTGATGAGGTTCGTTTGAATAGCTTGAAGTGTCATTTCTCATGTTCAAGATTAGTCTTTCATTACCGTCACGGAGAATCATTTCTTCCCCATGAACGTCAATCAAAGCACGAGCGGTCCGTAAGAATGGTCTTCCCAAAATGAGGGGGACACGTGGATCGCTCTCATAATCAACAATGACAAAATCAGCGGGGAATGTGAACTTTCCAACCGGAACAAAGACATCTCTTGCAATTCCTTTCGGAGTATGGTTCTCAACTTCACCATGCTTCACAGTAAAGAGTGGCTTATTCCAAGCAAATCGGCTCTGTAAAGACTTCTCAAATCCCGTTGATAGTTATAGTTTGACTCAAAACTATATGGTTATCAATGCACCATGTTATTGTAATGAACACTGGCTAGCTCCAGAGCAAACGCTACTTGTAAAGAAATAGACAAATCCATCATGCTGTATTTTTGCAAAAACTACAAAGCCAATTAGAGTTGTGGTATTGCTATAATTGCTGAGATTATGTGATGATGACAAGACAGAAGCAAAATAATTTAAAGTTACAAATTAACAAAAGGAAGTTCAAGTTCATCAAAGAGAAGATTAAAAAGTTGCAGTATATTTGGATACATCCTCCTGGTGATCAAGAAGCTCAAACTAAAGAAACATGAAGGTTAACAAGTAAACACAATGTTAGGGGAGATTGTTGTTTCCAAAAAGTTTCTCACAACTTAGTTCAGCTACTTATACAAGTTACTACTGCTAGTTCTACTTAGTGCTGCTGGTGAAGACTGCTAAAGATTCCAAAAAAATAGACTAAATAGTTAGTACTGTTAATGTAATAGTTAGTGATGTTAGTTATACTATTACTACTGCTTATGCGATATGCATGAGATATATTAGGAATAGATATGCATGATCACTTAACGCGTTTTGTAAAGCCTATTAGGGTTTTCCTTGGTGTATAAAAGGAAGCATACGACACTAATTAGAGATACAAGTCTCTCACAAATATTCATAGTTAGTAATCTGTAACCTAGCAGATTAATAGTAATCAAAGTTCTGTTTTATTTATTGTTCCTCTTAGCAATATAAGTTAGTTTCCGCATAACTTATATTGTTCATAGTCATTATTTCTCTTGTAGTTTGTTTGGATTTATCTAGATTGGATACCACCCTTAACAGGCTAGAAAGATCTTATCAGACTGGGATCTACACTTGATTATGCATGATTTCTATAAATCAAAGTATTCCATTCACCCAGGTTCTGACAAGATGTATCAGGATCTAAAGAAACTCTATTGATGGCTTCATATGAAGGCAATCATCGCTGAGTATGTTGTGAAAATGGTTTAACATCTCTAAGTTAAAGCAAATGGCAGAAGCCACCGGCTTACCTGGTACAACGATAGATTCCTATGTGGAAGTGAGCAGAGAGATAACAATGATTTTCATTACAACACTACCCAAAACCTCAAACAACATGACACTACCTGGGGCTTTGTCGATTGCCTCACTAAATCCCCACATTGCAGTCCCTACTGAAACAGATAGTATGGCAACCCTTACAAAGATTTACATAACGAAATATAATCCTGGCAGAGTCTAATATCTATCATCTCCGGATGCGTGACAGTTAAAAATTTTCACGTCCAGATTCTAGCAATCATTACAAAGTGCTTTAGGTACTCAATTAGACATGAGTACGGCATATCATCCTGAAAGCGATGGACAAGAGTAAAGAACCACCAACACGCGAAACCATGCCTTCGAGCCTGTTGTTTAGATTTTGGAAAAGGATGGGAAAAACATTACCATTATAGAAATTTTTCTTACAATAACATTACCATTGCAGTATTAAGGGCAGCCCATTTAAGGACCTTATGGTCAAAAAGTCAGATCAGCTGTGTGTTGGGCCGAATTTTGAGATGTTTAACTTACAGACCAAACTAATCCATGAAAACCACTGAATAGAGATCGTGCAAAATTCGACAACGCTTGCGAGCTGCAAGAGATCGGCAGAAAAGGTTATGCCAATAATGACGAAAGCCCTTTTAGAATTTAGAAATATTTATGTTTCAAAGTGATACCCTCGTAAAGGAGTCATTTAATTCGGAAAATGAGGAAAGCTTAACCCTTGATACATTGGACCTTTCAAAATCCTTGAACGGTTTGGACCAGTGGCATATAAACTTGAGCTTCCTAAAGAGCTTAGTAATGTCTACAATACTTTCCACGTTTCTAATCTAAAGAAATGCTTATCTGACGAATCCCCTTGTCATTCCAATAAAGAGCTTCGACTGTGATGACAAACACAAGCTTTGTGAAGAACCAGTGGAGATCAAGGATCGAGAAGTCAAGCACTGAAACAAATTTGTATTCCAATATCAAAGTAAGATGGAACCTAAAAGAGGACCAGAATTTAACGGGGAAATGCGAAGAGCAAATTCGTGCAAGTATCCACATCTGTTTCAAGCATCACTCTAGCATCCAACTAAATCTCGGGACGAAGATTTCTTTTAAGGGAGGGAGACTATAACAACCCATAATTTTCATAAATGTAATTCGATCCTAGTGTATATCATGTTAGAACTTCCCTCAATATGACAAGTCCCTATACTTACTATCATTTTTACTAAGTACATTATCCAATTAATGTACTTTATAAAACGTTATTTCAAAACAAGCATTAAACATTAACGTTTATATCAAAACCCTAATTATATTTATGTGATACTTTTAAATAACGTGGAAAGCCTCTAAAGCATATTACAAGTATAAAATGCATAACATTTGAATATCTTTTCCCTCCTAAATCAAGTTACAACTTTCTAAAGCACAATGTACAAGCTAATCATGCCTAAAAACCTAATTAGGTCATTTAAGCTCCTAAATCATGTTTAAACTTTATCACCACTTTAGCACAAGGTACAAGCACTTAATGCATGACTTCTAAACCTTAAACCTAATCCCTAAATCCTTTCTAAACTCTAATCTAAAACCCTAAACCCTAAACGAAACCCTAAAACCTAAGTTCACTATAAACCTAAAAACTAATCCTAACCCAATCTTAACTTAAACCTTGATCCAAACCCTAATCCTAACACTAACCTTAATCCTAAACCCTAATCCTAACACTAAACCTAAGCCAAAACCCGATCAATCTCAACGTAACCCTAACCATGAATTAAAACCTAAAAACCTAACCCGCAATAAAATGAACATGACACCCCTTCTTTATCCATTTTAACCCATATTTATCCAAGCTAAGGCCTCCAACCACCCTTCTATGACATCACCACCACAATTACCAAGCAGCCTACTGAAGCACTCTCTATCACCACCTTGGCCACCAACGTTAGCCTTGCACCTCATTAGCACTTCTATTGCACCCGAAACCCCATACACCCTTACACCATTTCAAACTTACTCTTCTAGCTCGCAATATCATCATTATAGCTCCCATGGAAACATTTATCCTTGCCTCTAACACTAAGTCAAAAACCCCTAACTTGGGCACTAAGGGTCAGTTCAACCAGATATAAGTCGAACCACCCCGATCATTAAAATCACACCTCATACATTTATACTCACACACAAAAGGAGTTCGAGCTTCCAAGGAAGAGCGAGGTCCCTAAGCACAGAATAGCAAGGCCAAATCAAAGAAAGAACCCTTTGAAGTCATTACTAGGCGTACGAACCCAAAAACCCTATTTCGACCCATTTTAGCTCAAGTAAGCATCAAATCTTGTTTAATAAGCTTATAATCGTATTTGAATGTTCTTAAATACTCTTAAGATCATATATGAACTCTTGTTAAAGCCTTGAATCCTCAAACCCATGCATTTTTTTTATTAAAACCTTAAAATGACCCCGTTTTGATTTTCTAGCTAACGAATCCTTTTTCTAAACTGTTGTTAAGCTAGAACATCTTATTTTAGCTTATTCTATTAATCCATAACCTTCAAATATCATTTGGAACCCTAAAATAAGCTTGCATGGCTTTTTGGACTTGATTTGCAAATGTTTTCATGCATAGGGGTAATATCGTAACTTTCTAAAATTTATAACTAGAGGGGCTGAAAATGTCATTATTCCAAAGTTATAACTATAAGGACCTATCTTACCAAGTTTCAAAGTTAAAGGTTTAAATTATATATACTTTATATATAAAGGACTAAACTTGTAAAAGTTTATAAATCGAGGGTATATATTGCCATTTTTGCAAACTTAAAAATATAAAATATTATATTTTCATATAAATTATAAAAATATATTTTAATAATATAAAACTCGATTTTATTAAAACCCAACACATTAATCGTTATGAATCATCGATCGACGCATTATAAAACAATTACGTTATATATTTAACGTAATTTATCATCGACTAACTTTTGAAGAAACTTAAAATTTTATCGTATCACGTTACTAGGGAGCTTCATGTGAGAAGTTTCATTTGGGTATACATTTTGACGAGTTTGCTGGATTTATGATTTAAAGTGTCCTGGCTCCTCAAACGTTTACTACATGACCTCTGAATTATGATGGCCCGAACAGTGATACAATATTTCTATAAATTAATAAATCAAAGTAATACGTTAAACTTTATAAAGTTTTGAAACATAAACCATCACACTAAGACTTGACATATTACCCCATGTTGCGTAACGAGGCCGTCACTTTCACTTGATATACTTTTGCCATCAATCAGATTTCCCTTGTTAAGGTGAATTACTTTTTGGAGTAAGCGCGAATGCTGTAAATAGATCTATTTGGGACTGAACTCCCCCGTTGGCATACCTATACTTTCTGGTAACCAAACGCACTTCATTTGAATCACTATGCGGGTATTTAGAAAAGGCACCCGTTGGGGCAACTACTTGTGATTATTGATTATCTCAAGGTCTCGATGTCATGAGCTTAGGGCAATAATATTGTTTTCTATAATAATTGTATTCATTGCAATTATTACACTTATGGGTGTATAACAACGTAACCCACTATTGACTTGTTGTGTTGACCTTTTAGCATGTTTATCTCAGGTAACTAAGCATCTTATGGCACGGAGTGGCACGGACTTAAAGATGGCTAAACTGTTATCATTAAAACTTTATGTTTTCATATAGATTTTGGGACCTCTATTTTGTAAAAACTCTGATGAAATAATGAATGATAACTTATCTTTTAAAAACGTCTCTTTTGAGTCGTTTTCTATGATTATGACTGTTGTACTATGAAATAATACCCCAGATTAGATTCCGCTGCTATATTTGTCAAAATAGGGGTGTTATACTTATCTTTAAGGGGACCGCCCTTATAAATTAAGGGCGCCCATCTGGTGATTTTTAGACGACCAAAAATTTAATTTTTGTGAAAATTTTATGAGAAAGGTTGTGTTTTGGTGGTCAATTTGCAGCAAGTCCCATGTGAATATATATATATATGCATGAAACAAAGTATATCATGTATGATTGCAACAAAAATATGAGATAAAAATAAACATTAAGAACATACTAATAGTACATAATGATTAAAGGTTCTAATTAAGCCAAATAAGTTCACATACTTCTGACTAAATTGGGTTGTCATCACACAATTAATTAAACATAAACATAAGTTCACACAAGGTCCTAAACCAATTATTCTACCAAGCTAGTCATCATTCAACGTCTTCATTTCTTTTTCTTCCTGAAGACTCCTCGTAATGCCTTGCCAAACGATTTGAATCCACCTCTAAGTTCCTTATGCATTTGTTGTGTTTGATTGAGCAAGTCGATTTAACGCTCGAAGAGAAGATCATCATTTTGTTCAGAAGAAGTGGGAACGTCATATTGTTGGTAATCGAGAGGTTTGAGAGAGCTTAGGTAAGTAGTAGGAGATGGGGTACTAGCACGAAAAGCACCATCATCCTCATCATCATCTCCTTGGCGAGATGAAGATCCAAGGATATGATGGGCGGATGTTTATGAGACGGAGTGACGGGCTTTGCCACGATCACTTCGGGGTCTCCGAGTTTGTCTTAAAGCGAGTGGACGCATGACATGATCAACAACATTATAAATGCCATTGTCAAGGTGAGGGTAGTGTTCCATAACATGTCGAAAGAGACGTGTAAAGAACATACCATAAGGAAGATGGGATTTAGGAGTTGCTTGTAGACACTTTCAATTCTTTGCAAAGAAATAGTATTGTTGCTCGGCTAGAATACAATATAATATATGAGCAAGGCAAGCCGGGAGATGGTCCCGGTGTCCTACTAGTGCGAACACATTCTCATAAATGAGTTCGTTCCATCTTTTCAAGTCTTGTCTAAGTTATTTTGTTAGAACTTGATTTGGTGAGAGAATGATGTTTTTGTGTTTGATGGTGCGGTGAGGGCCAACACGTTGAAATTGAAGAAATTGATGAATTTCTTTAGGAGTAGGAAGGTCGGTGTGATATGGTCCTTCAGTTTCTTGAGAGTATGCAAGAGAACTAAGATCCTATTCGTTAGTGAAAACGGCTTGGCCATTGAATGGAATTCTGAGGATTTAACCGAATTGTTGGAGGGAAAGAGTGATGACTTCGTTTTGAATCATGAAGGAGATAAGAATGACTCCGGAGTCATCTCTTTGAAGAGTGACTTGACTATAAAAGTCCAGAATAAAACGAGGGATAATTGGTTCATTAATTTCATAGAGACAATTGAGATGTATGTTAGAAAAACAATGATCGATGTGATCAGATGTGTAGTAAAGTTGATCAACAACTCTACCCTCATGAATGCATCGATCTTCGATAGGTTTGTAGAAGTGTGCGATAGTAGGAGAAATACTGGGTGTTTGGGATACTTTGGGAATGTAAGAACGGGTACGAGAGGTATCACCAACTGTTGCTCGAGGCATGTTTATCACCTAAACAAGATAACAACGAAATAAATTATAAAAAAATAAGAAAAATAAAGTTTTAAAAATAAAAAATTGTGGGACAAGAATTACTTCGACTCTAAAAATAAAAACCTAAGAAGTAATCCATATGTTCCTTAATTTATTTTTCACTTAATCTAGGGTGTCGAAGAATATATATTAGTTATATATTTCAACATCTAGGAAATGACCCAAACACTCCCTAATCAATACAAGACTTGACTAAAATTGTCAAAAGATATATGTTAAGTTGTATATTTTGTTGACAAATACTAGTTCATTATTTTTGACTTGACGAGAGTTAAATGATGTTTGTTTTGACTCAACACTATGTTTTAAAACGTTAAACCAAACGCCCCTTTATATTATACATTTTATAGAATGTATCAATATATATATATATATCTTGATGACTTATACAGGTTAGTTAAGTGTTTATACAAGTGACAAAAGTATAGTGATGGTCATCTCGACTCTAAAAACCGATCCTAAGAAACGAACCAAACACCCCTTTATTTTTATAAAACTTTATCCATTGATTCGAAAAATAAGTATTTAGGTATGTACGTTTCGATAGTCAATGTATAATCATTTTAACGTGTTTTTGGCATGAATCAACAATGTATGAAATTTTGTTTTGAAAATTTCTTAGAAAAAAAAATGTATATATTTTTATAAATTTTCGAACCCAAAAAAGTGTGACTCAATCCTATTGAAAATTTTGAATTTCGATAACTACGGGAATCATTATAGTTATAAATTTCCTAGACCTAATTATAAAAATATAAAAGATACAAAAATTATGAAAAATACCCAATTTTGATTAAGAGAAAAATTAGATGGAATTAAAAAAGAAAAGTATAGGAAATCTTACAATAGAGGTTTTAATCTTGTTGTTGGTGTTTGCCCCTTGCGAATTTTGATCGAATGGGTGTTTGAAGGTTTGAATTTTGATGGTTTTGGGTGATTGTTTTCGTCACAGCAGGAAAGAGGGAAAGGGAGATGATGGAAATGGTGTGTTTGGTAATGGGTTTTGCAGAAAAAGAGACTGTTTGGCGAATTGAATGGCCGGTCCCCTTAAATATAAAAGGGACGCCCACATTAACACGGCCGGTCCCTTTAATTTTAAGGGGGCCGCCTATCTGAGAGAATTTTTTTTCGTTTTTCAATTTTGACTAGTTTTTTAAATGTACAATTAACAAAATACGTCAGGAGCTACTAGTAATATTATTTTAGATAATCTAGTTGTCGAAAGAATGAAGTTGAAGATGAGAGAAAAATACTTGACACTTTAACTTTTCGTTAAGTTAAGTAAACTTAAATAATTTCCAATGAAACAATTAAGTTGTCAAGATTTTTGGATCGAGAGGTGGTTTAGAGATGATTGACGAAATTTAATTGACATTTTAATTAACCTTTCGTTAATTAAAAATACTTTGATTACTTCGGATGAGATAATCAAGTTGTCAAGCCGAGAGAAGATTTAACGAGGATTTAGTGACGTTTTCAATCAACTTCTTGTCAATTGAATAAATTAATTACTTCGGATGAAATAATTAATTGTCACGATTTGTAGTATTTGAGAAATGATAAATATGTGACGATAGAATAATAGAATGGAGTTAGAGCTTGATGAGAGGATTCCGATAGACGTAGTTTATTGTAGACGTGTAGACGAGGCGGACGTCGTAGTCGAAGGGAGTTTGTTTCATCCATAGTGTTTTGATGTCATGCCTTTCCGGCGTAAGATGTAAAACTAATCCTACTTCTATGTTAATAATTTCCCACTAACTCACTTTTCTTCATCTACGTGAGTTCGCTACTAGTGGACATAGAAGATTTCCATTTTATAGAGGTACGTAGAGAATCCTAATTCAACTACGTGAGAGATGAGTTCATAATGAACAAATTCTCTTAATTCTAGAAAACCAACAAATGGCATTTCTAGTGACTACACTATTTCCACAAGCTTAAATTATATTCTATTAACTATAATTTATTTGTTTAGCATATACTACATGTAGCATAATAATATATAGTCATTTAACATTTAACACATAATCTAAATTCTAAGGAGTTTGAAAAGAAGACATACCTTTGCCTACAATGTATTTTCTTCAACATCTTCAAGTGAGCAAGCTTTGAAGGAGAAACTTTTGGTAAACCCGTCATAAGATTTTAAGAATGTATTCACTCGTCAGATTCCAAGAAATGTTTATGAACAACTCCATTAAAATGTTGTAAACCACTTGGTCCCCAATTTCTCATGGATCCAAAATTGTTAGTCCCGAACATATTTTGCATATGTTGTATTTGATTCAGATACATATAATGTGGACATATTTCCCAAGGAGAGAAGTTTGGTTGTTGTGAATAATTCCACATTAAATGATTATTATTAGGGTAATTTTGTCTACCTTGATCTCTCCTAGGTTGTGGTGTTTTAGACCGAGGATGAGAGTTATTAGTTCTTTTTAGAGGAGGAGTCTTAGATCTTGTTTTAGGCTTAGTAAATCCAACTCTGGGTTTTAAAGAAGGTTTATAAAAACGTTTTACTTCATCGTCGCTTGCAATGGGTACTTTATTATTGTTTATAAGCATAAATTTTGGTCTTGGGTTTGAGTTTAATTCTACTACTTTTTCTTTAGACTCAACCTCTTGTGACTTTAAAAAATTTACTTGTTTAGTTGATCCTTTGGTAAAATTAAATCCTAAGCCGGATTTATCTCTGGATGGTTTTTGAAAACTTATTATTTTCTTAAGCGAGTGACTACTATTATTAAATTGATTTAGCTTAGAAATTTCTTTCTTAAGCTTTTCATTTTCAAGCTTGAGGTCTTGACACGTTTTGCACTCTTTATTTACCTCTTTACCTTTTTCTAATTTAGATTGTTTATTTTTTAGTTCGAGTACTTCATTTTCTAACCGATTTTTTATTTGTTTTAGTGATTTATTTTTAGCCATGACTTTAGACCTACTTTGCATAGTCGACTATATTCACTATCTAAGTCTTTTTTGTCTAACGATGAATGATCATCACTAAAGAATTCGGTTTCGGAAAGTACATCATTAGATGCTTTAGCTATAAGGCATTTTTTATCCTTTGTCCTTTCTTCTTCATCTTCGTCGCTATCACTCCATGATCCTTCAACGAAGGCTTTTTGATTGTAATTTCTTGAGAGTTTTGAACACTCTCCGATGAGATGATTTGAATCTCCACATTTAAAACATTTTCTTTCGCCTTTGCCATTTTTGTCGTCTTTATTTCTTTGGGATAACTTTCTTTCATCATGTGGTTATCTTACGAATCTTCCTCGTCTTTTGAAAAATTTCTTAAAGTCTCTCACGGCCATGGCGTATTCTTCGTCTTCACTATTGGAAG
Organism: Tanacetum coccineum; assembly: GCA_026074375.1. NCBI lineage: Eukaryota > Viridiplantae > Streptophyta > Magnoliopsida > Asterales > Asteraceae > Tanacetum > Tanacetum coccineum. Next base: position 57,042 of record BQNB010002594.1, on the reverse strand, counting down.
TCGAACTATCTTCATCACTTGATTCCTTTTTGGCCTTCAAAGCAAGAGATCTATTTTGTTCTCTTTTTCCTTTGACCATTTCGGAATCTTTCTTTATTATTACTTCATAAACTTTTAAGTTTCCAATAAGTTCGTCAAGTGATAGAGATGTTAAATACTTTGATTCTTCAATAGCCATGACCTTTGCATGCCATTTAGGATGAAGTGCCCTAAGAAATTTCCTAACATAATTCTTGCTAGAAAAACCTTCATCAAGTGCTTTTAGACTAGTAATAATAGTGTTAAATCTAGCAAAAGCATTATCTATCGATTCCTCTTTCGGAATCGTAAATTGTTCATATTGTTGAACAAGAAGATATATTTTATTATCTTTGACTTGACTATTACCTTGGTGAGTGATTAATAAAGTATCCCAAATTTCTTTTGCAGTTTTACACATATAAATTCTTTCATATTTTTTACGTGGTAAAGCATTATAAATCACCATTTTAGCTTCATTATTTTTAGCAAGTTTTTTTTAAGATCATCGTTTTGTTTTTAAAATGGTACAATTTCATCCTTTTTGGTTTATGGATTATTTTTAATAGGAGGAAAATCACCAAAGGTAATAACATGCCAAAGATTTGGATCTTTTGATTTCACATAAGTTTCGAATCTATTTTTCCAATAAATAAATCCATCACTTTCAAATAGTGGTGGTCTTTGGATAGTTTGCCCTTCTAAATATTTTTCCGATTCCATAGATTGATTCAAGTTTTAAAATACAGTTTATTTTAAAAAATCTTGTTTGACGTGGCTCTGATACCAATTGTGGAAAACTAGAAGGGGGTTGAATAGTTTACCGCTTTTTAAATTTAATGTTTAGTTTGTTTGCAAAAACTTAGATTCGACTTTATGTGACCTCAATATGTGCACAATATGAACAATTAAAGTAATTAAATAATGATAAGTAAATATGAAAGATAAGAGATAAGAGTTAGAAAGATCAAACCACAACACAAAGATTTATAGTGGTTCGGTAACGAAGAACCTCTTCGCCCTACTCCACTCCCCGAGCACCAAACTCGAGAGTTCTCTTCACTATGTCAACAAGCTCCCTTTAGACGGAGAAAATCGTACAAAACTTAGCTTACACCAATTTCTAATACTAACCGAAATGTCGAGTTCTAATCATAGTTAGAACCAATCTACCACAACTTCTTCACTACGATTCACAACTTCTTCACTATGATTCACAACTTCTTCATTATGATTCACAACTTCACTTCTACTATACACTACTACAATCACACCAATCTACACTACTTACAAAGATCACTCCGATCTAACAATACTTACAATGATCACCACAATCTAACAATTTTACACAACTACGATACACACATTCACAATATACATAAATAATTTACAAGATCTAACACAACTTCACAACAATACCAACTAAACTATAACACTTCTTTGACTTGATGATAAAAAGTATTCTTCTCTTGCACTTTAGAAATTGAGCTTGGATCACTTGGAAACAAAGCTTTATGATTAAATGATTAAAGGATTTGTAGAAGAGTATAAACTGATTTAGAACAGAAAAAAAGTGTGTGTTAAAGGTGAGAAAATCAGTAGGAAATAGTCCAGTATTTATAGGCAAGCAGAGACAAAAAAACATGTGGCCGGTCCCCTTAATTAGGGTGTCGGTCCCCTTAAAATTAAGGGGGCCGCCCAAGCATGACACTCCCTTTTTTGTCTTTTCTAGGGGAGGTGTTTTCTGGAACATTTCTAGCCGTTTTTGGGTTGAAAATTTGAATTCAAAATATTTATTTAAATAAAACATTTCTTTTAAATCTAAAAATGTTTTGTAAAGATATAAAAATGTTTGTCCTTTTTATAAAAAGTGTGATGTTAAATAAAAAAAATCCTTTGATCATTAAGCATTTGTTTATTCATACCTTTAAGTGATTAAAATTTTCAAATGAAAATTTACTACTAATTACTTGTTTACATTTAATTTTTCATTAATTATTTTTACATTTTGTGATTATCAAAACATAGAGAGATCGAAAAATATTAATAATGTTTTTGGGCATTATTTCTATCAACAATCGTATGTTTAGGGTTGATGCATAGGAGTTAAAATGTGAGTTGTACAATTATCTTTGAAATTTCTGGTTGTGTGATGGTTGATGAATTAGACTCAAAGAAGGTAAGTCAAAGTATTTATATCATATGCTATGTACTTATACTATTTTAAGTAAAATAGACAAGTGAATCAAACAAGAAATAATAATGTGTAATATGTTCCGGTAATCTATCTGGTAATTCTAAGTGATCTAGTTATTTGTACAAACTAGGTTTTACCCATGAATGAAAAACTTAGAAAATATTTTAAAGAATTTTCACTGGTAATTACTTGTGTCGTCACATTAAACCCATGCTTTAACATTAGCGGGGTGTAACTACTTATCGAAAAGATTTCTATGGATTTGGATCTGCATCAAGAAAATGTTTTCTTTAAAAGAGATGCAAAATTATTTCAACAAATGTTATACACTAAAAAATCATTAGAGTTTTTTATAATTTTTAAATTTTATAAAATATTTTTTTTTCGTCTTTTAGTTGGTTTATTAAAATAATAATATTTTTTTATTTTGTCTTTTTGTCCAAAAAAGTAAGTTTTTGTGAAATATTTTTAAGTGTAGTATTTTTATAAAGTTTCGGCATGACCCGTTCGTTTATAAGACGTTTTCGAATGTTTCAGACCTTAATTTCAACATTTACTCATATCAATAAATTGTTGTCAAAATACCAAAATATACGTTGTCGTGACATTTTTTCAAAAACTTGTTTTTCAAACAATCTATTTATTAATCTTGTTTTAGCTTAAAATAAGTAACATTTCACTAGCAAAAACTGACACATAATCGACCAAGAGAATGTATTTAACGCTCAAAATCACTAGTTTTTCACTTGTTTGGCCTTAAGGCCCAATGGTAGTCCAAAACCGTATTGTTTAGTTCTTAAACCCTAATTAGTCTGAAATGTCAATTTGAACACGCATTAGGAGAAAATAAAAATTAATCTGAATCAAGGACACCATAACTAAGCCGAAGCTTAATGGGCCTCAATTTTGGTTGTGGCCTATATAGGACCAAACCACAAAAAGGTGTAAATAAGCTCACGGCTTATTTACCCTTTTTGGGTCGTGGGTTTAGAAGCCTAAAACCATGTATAGTTAGCTTTTTAAATAAGCCAATATGCTATAAGTTATTTCAGTTCGCGAAATAAGCCACCATAATAAGCTATAAAACTATGACAAAAGTAGGTAATAATCCAAATTACTTTTCCTTTGTTCTTTTTATGTTTGAAACTAAATAAGCCCACAAATAAGCCGTACGAGCTTATTTTAAGCCAAAAATAGAAATAAGCTACTACGTATATAAATGTTATTCAACCATCACAACCAAAATATAAAAATGATCTTTCCTTGTCTTTCCTTACCCCGGGTTCGAACCAAAACAAACACTCTTAATATTTATTTGTAAACTTTTCGCTTTTGATTTTTAGAAAACGCACCGTACAAACAACATCTATGCATCATTAGACTACTAAAAGGACAAGAATATTTGAAATAAAATAACTTACAAAAGAGGGTTTTGAAGATGAGATTAACACGAAACCGACAACCCAAACATTATTTTTATGACACCCTACGAATATTTTGAATCAACCCAATAATGTTTAATAACCTTCATGTTTTTTCCTTTGAACAATCAAAAAATAAAAGTTATGGATTGTGTGTGTGTGTGTGTAGATTTGGACTAGCAAGAAGAAAAGAAAGAAAGAAAATGAAGTTTGTGTGTGTTTTTTAAATGAGGTGTGCATGTTTTTTATAGAATATAAGACAAGAATGGGATGTACATGCATGGGACAAGACTCCTAAAATCGAGCCTCCTTAATCCCTTGTGGGGTTCGACCATCCAAAGCATCCTAGGGGGATCCTAGATGCGTTTTGTCTCTTATTGAGTTATCTAACGATCATAGTTCCTATTTAAAACGTGACCCAAAGTTTTCTTGTATTTTTAACGAATGTGAAAATATATTTACATAAACTTAGAATATTCACACCATAGGTCTTGTAGATAGACTATATTAGATTTAGTATGGACCATTTATGGACGTGCCAGAACGCATCGTTTAACATTTTAAGCCGTTTGCGGGACAAACCTCTCAGAACTTGATCACACATAGATATAAGCATTCAAATGAAATAATTCTAAGAATAAAAGAACTATAAAATGCTTAACATAGGAATTGATTACCGTCAACATGGTCACTGATCATGACAGAAAACAGTAAAAGTCAAGAAGTCAAAGGACTTAAAGAGAACATTATGAGACTAGAAAATCTGCAAGGGTTACATGAGGTGAAGATTGCGGTGTTTTGTGTATGGTCATAAAAAGTCTAACCTCATTCATGTTTTAGTTACTAAATCCTTTAGTTTGATGTGTGGATATGAAGTTAGAGATTTATTATGACAAATAATTATGCTTATGTAATTCTAATAAAGATATGCTACAGCGTATTCTTTACGCCATTCTGGTATACCACACCCAACCTCCCAACCGGTTCCTATTCTATCCTTTCTTGTCCTCATCATTCTTCTTGGTACTCAAGCTTTCTTTTCCTCAAAGGAATGTAACTATTGTATTTTGATGGTTGGAATTTAAGGTGTTTGGATGAGGGGTCTATTAAATGTGAGTTCATTATAGAAATAATCAATACCATATGCTCATGAAGCTTGGAGTATTTTAGGGGCTTACGGGCTAGGGGTTAGTGTGTAGGAAATTTAGTGATCTTTTTGATTTTTTTGGAATTGAAATCGTTGATTGTGCTATATTCTTGACCTTTAGGATTGTTATTAATAATACTACGCGAGACACATTTATGTTTCTTTTGTTTTTGTTCTCTTATGTTGTTAGGTCTGGTTTAGCTTGAAATCACTCGATATGAACCATGTAGGAATATAGGAATAATGAAGAGGGAGGCAAGTCTTTCAAATTTCCAAATTTTATAACAAAAGAGAAAAAGGGAGGGAAAAGTTGTTACAAGCCATCAACTACCTAATGATGATTAGGTGGCTATTTATAGGAGGAGGAGGAAGCTTCCCTTCCATTATTTTCCTAATTTTGCTAATTAGTCCCTAATCTTTGGCAAATATGCTATTTTTTTACTTTTAGCATATTAAACCTTATTACAAACTACTTTATGCTAAGTAAAATAAAAGTTCTAACAACAATTTATTAAAAAAACCACCTAAAGTTATCATAATCGACCCTTTTATTATCCTTACAAATATCCCTTAAGGGTCGATTCATTCTGGGCGTTCCTCTTGATCTGGTGGGTTCATCCAAAAGTACTTTTCCTAATGTCTCCTTTGATCCACAATGCTTCAACCATTATCTTAATCGCTTCCTCAAACAGTTGCAGGTATTCGACATCCTCGTGACTCAGACTATCCATGCTTCACATCATTATTGTAGCTCTTTAAACCTTCCAAGACTCTTTTGAATGTAGCATCACAAAATTTATGAACTTCTTGATGTCTTCATCACTAGCATTTTCTTTTCTCTGTGTTGTGTTTATATAACCATATATTGGTCTCAGAGACGATGTGGGAAACACCTTGTACTTATTAATGCCTGGAAATGCTTGTGTGGTGCACCCAGTAAGATTACTAAAATTAAAACTGTTGTTGATAGCTTTCCACACCTGGTTGAAAGTCATGAACTCTTTCCCAGATCATTGTACTCCTGATGAAGACTGATAATGACCACAACAATCCAGTCTTAGCATAGTCGTCTACCTTGAGATTTATGATTAGCAAATACATATCTTTAATATTATTCTTGTTGAGATTCTTGTAATCTAACTCAGTGATAGACACTATACTTCCATTTGCTCTTCTTACAACAATCTCTGTGATAAACTTGTGCTCATGAACTAGTTCCCAATAAGTTTTGATGATTTAAACAATCTTTGAATTTGAGTAGATTTCTTCCTTTGGCTTTCCGGGTTCTTGTTGTTTCTTGATGTAGAAGATCTTTGCATGTGGATTCTTCCAATGTTCAACCCCGTAACGAGCATAAGGATTAAACCTCTTCACATACTTATCTACCCATCTGAAAGTTCTTTCTTCTATATCATCATCGGGAAAATTGACTACAAGAAACTTGTGTAAAGATAATTCAATCTTCTCAGGTCTTGAGTTGCCTTTCTTTAAGTACAAAAGATCTTGATTAACCAGAGATAGTGAAGGAGCTTTTGAATCTCTTTGACAGATTTGAATGACTGGAGTGGGTTTTGGTTGAAATGGTGGGACTAAGATTTCTTTCCTGCTTTCCCATACATTATCACTCTTTAAGAAAATTTTCATCTGATCAATGTGATATTAATGCTCATCTCCCGAAGTACATTTTTATCTTAACATTTCATCAACAACTTTGCGTAACTTAGCTTCATCAATAGTTTGTGAAATTTCATCCACAAGTTCTTGTGACACATTCTCATTAGGAATCACATCATCATCTATGGCATAAGAATTTGTCCAAAAATAAAAGTCATCAGATTGTTCTTGATTACATGACGTTGATGGACCTGGTTCACTTTTATGCTCAGATGTCTTCTGCCTCTTTCCACTATTCTCCCCCTCATGATGAGCATCATCATAAGGATCGTCCTAATCTCTAGAGCGAACGACAGAAGGTATACAAGGAGTAGTGACCACGTAAAGTCTTTCAAATTTATACTTGAGAGCGAGCCAAATTGGTAAATTGTCCTGTTGCAGCAGAGGGTTATCTTTCATTGTCAGATACAGTTGATGTTGTTGTTCTTGTGCAGAGGTTAGTGTAGCTTGAGTTGGGTGCACATGCAAAACATGACCTGACATATAACGCTTGACTGATGAATCAACCTTCGAAGGAATGTGGTTAGAAATAGCATCATTAACTTGCGAAGAAATCTTTGATCGAAGATTCTCGCTTTCCTGCTGAATAGCATCAGCAGTCATTTTGGCCACATCCGCTTGACTCTTTTCTCTTTCCAATATAAGCCCTTATGCAACATGTAGTGGAACTTGAGTCTAGAGAATTTTCTTGATACGCTCATCTACCAGCTTGGGCAATGAATCTAACATAATGTCTTGAAGACATTGAGCAAGTTCATCAAACTTCCCTCTTGGCATGAACCTGCTAGTTAAATGCTCAAACAAGTAAACGTAGCGTCCTTGTAATTCTTGAAAGAAACTTTTGTATTGTTTGAATCGTCCAGGATTAGATTTGAATAAGGATAAGAGTCAGTTTGTAGCAGAGAGCTTGGATTTTGGTGAAGATGATGATGGTGTAGAAGATGAAGGTTGTGGATCAGTTACTGTTAATTCCTAGAGTTCCTCATTATCTGAAGATACGAGATTAGACTGAATCCTAGGGGATCTACTTGTTGTAAGGGATGGTGTATTCCTAATCTCCTCTACATGCTTCCATTTCTCCCTTCATTTCAACTCATAATCATCTTCTGTTAATTCTTCCTCCTCTTTAATAACGTTCATAGGTTGTGAAATATCAACAATTTTCTCCACCTCCGAACTTTCCTTATCACTTTGGGATCTTTACATAGTGAAGGGAATAGTTTGATTTCTCATCATTGCTAGGAGACTGAACTGTATACTTCATCATTTTCTCTTCATAATTCTCCGATCCTTCAACTCAGTGAATAACTTCTCAATTTCTTCAGCCATCAAGTGCTCTTAAACTCTACATTTTGTTTAGCTTCAAGCTCGTCACAACTTTTTTGCTCTGCTAGACTTACTTGAAGTGTATCATGTAAAACTAAATCATCTGACTCATTAGTTGTTACAATTAGAGTTGGTGGAGTAAGTCGTGTGGATCGTCTTAGAGGAATACGAAGTCTAATGACATTAGATGTCGTAGAGCACTTGAATTCTACTTCAGCAACACAGGGTTTTGGTGTCGTATGGGGCGCTTGTTTTCATATGCGTTCCTAAGGATTATTCTTACATCCATAGGTCTTTCTAGGAGTTGTTAGAATCAATCAGGCTTCCGAATGAGTCTTAGATCCCTCGAAACCCCAATAAATTTTATCCAAACTCGCTCAGGCTTATAACCGAATAAATTTTCCGTAAGCTTCATTTCATCGGTTATCATCTAATCTGGAATCTTCATTCCAACACATATTTTCTTCTACCATGTAATTAAGATGCTTTTATTATACACACTCATCCGACTTAATTATGGTTTCTATCACGAGCTCGACGTTAAAATCTCAAGGAATTTATTAATGTATTGATCGCACTATCAGTTTTCTGAATCTAGGATAAGGAATCATCGTTGTTGGATTTTTAAGTGAGTAGTGAAATCCTTCCCAAAGCAATTCTACATAATTAACATGGATATTGTTGACAAAACAATATAGCATCTGCATGATCTGCAACGGTGGTTGATCATAACCCTAGTAACACGTGTTGTCAAACATCTTGAGAACATCTTGCACAGTGTCTGTCACGATTGTAGAAGACCTGTTGTCTTAAAGTTCGATGTTGATCTTAACTCCAAAGTGAAACCAAGATTGTTAATGTAAAATGGAACCATTTTTGAGAATTTTGCAGCAAGGAAAAACGATCATGATTGTTGTCAGTAGCTTGAGGCAAGTGAAAGATTGTCCTAAACTCATTAAGAGTCAAAGTGAGCTCTTTTCTGATCTAGTATAAAAACTTGAGCTGATTACTTTGTAAAAATCCGCTCCATCTTATGCAGAAGTTTGCCAGAAATGCCCTATTATAATACGTCGGCCTGATGATGAATGCAACAATGTTGAATCTGAGTGGATGATTTTGAAGAATATTTGCCAGGATTCTACTCTCATTAGGACACAACAGATTTTTAAGATCAACCTTCTTGTTGGCATCTATAAGAGCATATCATTTGTTTGGTGGACATAACTCATCTTGATGAACATCAGCTAGTCTTTGAGGTTGTGTTCTTGATGAGTATGAATGTCTAAAGATTAGATGTTGGATAACAATCAATTTATTTGGAAATTTTTGTATTTTCCGCTCTTGTATGTTTTATTGTTACTGACTATTCTTTTGAAACTTATCTTGTTCAGTTTCTTTCGCATGTGCCATTTTATTCTGCTTTTTCTAGCACATGCCATACGCTTTATTTGTATTTTTCTTTTGATTTATCTTTTTGTGCGTTCTGGTAATTCTTTTTCGAACACACTTTAGATTTGCTTTTTCGAGTATGGTTTTTGTCTCTCTTGCTGTTTAGAATATCCTCACCAAAAATTCCTTTGTGAAATGATACTCTTTCAAGAATGATGAAGATACTCTTTGATTTTGAATAAGACTCAATTTTGAGAAATTAAAGAGATATCATTCAATATTCTTAAAACTTTTTGTGAAAGAGTACCATTTTTTGACACAAATCAAATTATTTTAGAAACTTTGTTCTTTTCAAAACTTATTTGTGCAATATCATTTGTGTTTGGATAACATTGAACTTAGTCATACTCAATTCATCAAACTGAAAGGGTCACTAAGTCCTACACTCCTCACATTTGTTTATTACAGGGTCGAAACCGGACATGACTTAGACCACTTAAACAATTAAGAATAGACATATTTGGCACAACGTATAAAATTTATCAAAACTTGGCCAATTGTGTTTAATTTTTGTGGTACTTTTTTCACAAAAGTTTGAATTTCAATTTTCACATGAGAAACTGATATTGTTACAGACATTCGAGCTTTAGACAATACATTCAGGACAAATTTTCATTAACATACCCTTAGTACTAATAAGGCCCATTCCCAACCCCCCAACACACCAAAATAAATTTATGCATATTGCAAACTAATTCGACAACTTCCAAAATTAAAATTTGGACTTTTTCTGTTTTAATTCTGAGTTTGCACATTTTAATATTGTCTTACTGTTCCGAATTTGATCCTTTTCAGATCAAACGAGTACATAATTAATTTGAATTGATGTCTAAGTTTCTTTAATGAAAACAACAAATCTCTTAGTCTTTTTAAACTCTAAAAGTCCAGTTAAATCATTTTAAATCCATATTATACTCGTTTTAACAAACTCGAAATCCTATCGAGTTTGACTTTCGTGTCGAGTTTGTAATTTTTGGAGATTACACATCAATCTTTGCAATTAACTACACATAATCATCATTCTAAGCATTAACAAGCCTAAATCTTTCATCAATTTCTAAAAACCCCAAACTCGGAAACCCTAATTTTTATCGAGTTTGAATTCGATCCTAAGAACATCAATAATTCCTTTTCCAAAACCTGATTAGCATTAGTTCATGTACTTATGAGAAAAGAAGAAGGTAACAATCGTTGTTAACGAACTCAGAATCAAAAATCTTGATTTTCTTCTTTCTCGATTTTAAATTCGAAATAAAGAAAAATAAGAAAGGAATTAAAAAAACTTATTTATACTATCTGAAATTGCAAGTTTGGAAATTGACAGTTTCATACATGATTTCTTTTTTCCGTGTCAATATTGTTTTTGTTTGAAAATAACATATTTGATCCTTGTAGTTTTTGTTACTGAATTTTTATTGCCAAATTTTTCAAAAACTCCTCCTTGGAATATGATCCCTTTCTATAGTTAGGCCTTGAATGACATTTTCTCCTTTTTCAAAGTTTAGATTTTTAAAACAATGAAAAACTCCCCCTCAAAAGTAAACCGTTTGTATAAAAACTATTAATTATTCGAGAGATCATTGTTTTTATTGAATTTTGAAAGCACTGTGAATTTAAATACAGGTTGATTACGTGTATGAGAATTACAAAAAATAACACATGTTATGATTTAAAAACCCCCCCCCCCTCAGATCATGATCCAATTTGAACAAATGAAGTATTTTTGAGAAAAGTATCAAATCATGAATCTGATTGTAATGAAAAGACATGTGAATTTTGTTTAAAGTATGTTTTTCATTCATTTTTTTAGTTTTGTATTTGATTTTTAATTTTTGAAAAAAACATTAAGAAAATCTTTTTGTATTTTTAAATTTTTAAAATTTTTTATTTTGTTTTTGAAAAATTTATTTACAAATTTAATGTATGATCTTTTTCAAAAAGATAACATTGCCAGACTTTCCAACTGTGTTGGAGTCATACATCTCATACTAATGCGATGAACTAAGTACTCAAAGCAATCTTTGGGAAGAGCTTTAGTAAATAGATTCGCAAGTTGGTATTCAGTTCCGACAAAGTATGATTCCACAGTACCCTTTTCAATGTGTTCTTTAATAAAATGATACCGGATGTGTATGTGTTTCGTACGCGAATGCTGAACCGGATTGCATGAAACAGCGATAGTGCTCTTTGAATCGCAATACTTCGGTATTATGTTATACTGGTATCCATAGTCCAATAGTTGTGTTCGCGTCCCAATGACTTGTGCACAACACACAGACAATGACACATATTCGGCTTCAGCTGTAGACATCGCAATACAATCTTGGTTTTTCGAACTCTAGCTCACGAGCTTATCACCTAGAAATTGTATGCCTCCTAAAGTACTTTTGCAATCGTCTTTGCATCCTGCATGGTTTCCATCTAAATATACAATTAGTTCAAATCCGAAATCCTTCGGATACCATAGGCCCATGTTATAGGATTGTCTTAGGTACTGAAAGATCTGCTTAACCTCTTGGAGGTGTTTGACCATAGGACGTGCTTGATAACGAGCACAAAAAAAGGTGGTGAACGCAATATGTGGAAGACTGGCTGTTAGATACATGAGCTCTGTAATCATTCGACGATAATTCGTTATAAGTAGGAGTTCCTTGTAAATCAGCATCAAGTCTCTCAGTGGCCATATGTGTGCTCATGGAGACACATTCATCCATGCCATGTTTCTTTAAAAGCTCAATTACGTATTGTGACGGACTAATGAATATGCCACAGGGGTCGATTGACTGAACTTTCGTAGTCAAGAAAGACTTTTAGTTCACCCATTCATAGGACCATTTCAAAGTTATTTTTCATAAGATTTGCAAATCGTTTTGAAAAATCTGGATTTGTAGACCCAAAAATGATGTCATCGACATATACTTGGACAAGTAAAATGTCTCCCCGGTGACATCGTGTAAACAAAGTCGGGTCAACAATACCTTTAGTAAAATGGTATTCATCAAGAATGAAGACAGTTTTCATACCATGTTCGTGGAGCTTATTTGGGACTGTAAAGAGCTTTCTTCAACCTGTATGCATGATCTGGAAAGTCTGGATCAACAAATCCATCAAGTTGGCTAACATAAACTTCCTCTTTTAATGGTCAATTGAGAAATGCAGTTTTAACATCCATCTGAAAGATTGTAATGCTTTTATGTGCAACAAAAGCAACGAACATTCGAACGGCTTCAAGACGAGCAACAAGAGCAAAGGATTCCTCAAAATCTATGCCTTCTTCCTGCTTGTAACCCTTCGCAACTATTTATTCTTCCAGATCTATTTGATAGCAATTATATTCTTTCTTTCTAGTCTAGGAACTAGTTCCCATACATCTAATCTTTCAAATTGATGTAGCTCATCTTGCATAGATTTTATCCCAACTATGATCTGTCATGGCTTTCTTGATATTCTTTGGTTTGATAGTACTAACGGTTAATGCATACATGCATACCTCAGAATCAGTGTGAAGTCTTTGTCGAGTCATCACAAGTTTGGATGGGTCACCAATGACTTGTTTCAAAGGATGAGCTTTAGTCCAAATATGTGTGGAGGGTTGTACTTGGTGAACTCATGCATATTTGATGGGTCTAGAGCTAAAGTAGATTGCTCGGTTTCCTCAAAGTTTGGAGCATCATATGGAACAAAGACCGCATTACCATCAAAATTTGTAAAGTCTTCTTGATTAAATTCATCAGCCTCATTCAAAGAGATTAGAGAAGTTTGTTCTTCGGATGTAGTTATAATAGGAGGACCTCGTGTTCTTCAACGATAATTAAAGATGTCGAAGGTGAGTCTTCATGATTATGAACTTGTTGTGCAGCAGAATTGAAGGACGGAGTCTTCATGATCATGAACTTGTTGTGCAGCGGAATTGATGGACACCTCAGATGATCTCTTCTCAAAGTATTCTTTATACATTGGCCCGAACAAATTATCCAAATCCTCTTTAGATAGAGTATTCATGGATTCTGCTGATGAATCATCATGTATGAATCGTTGAGAAAGAGGTTTTAAACTGTCGTGTTCAGAAGCCATAGTTGTAAGCACATCAAATTTGACGTGGATGGTTTCCATAATCTTTTGGTTCGGTGATTATATATTCGAAACCCTTTGGATGTTTCCAAATATCCAATAACGATTCCAATGTCTGCTTTTTGTTTCATCTTTCCAAGATCTTCTCGATCATTTGTTGGATAAAAAAGTAAACCGAATACATGAAAGTACTCCACATTTGGTTTTCTTTCATGAAGGAGTTCATATAGAGTCTTGTTGTACCTTGTATGAATGATTGATAGATTTTGAGTAAAGCAAGCGGTGGAAATTGCCTCGGCCCAAAGAAATGCTGTTAATCGTAAAAAGATAAGCATTATGCGTGCAGCCTCGACAAGAGTACGATTACGTTGTTCAACAACACCATTTTGTTGAGGCGTTCGAGCATTCAAAAATTGTTGCATAATGCCTAACTTTTCATAACGAGCTTTAAGAGTTGCGTTTTTAAATTCAGTGTCATTGTCTGTTCGAATCTTGTGAACTTTGGCATTGTAATTAAATTAAACTTGAGCAATAAACTTCTTTATTATCTTTGGAGTCTCATCTTTTGTGTGAAGAAAATATACCCATGTGAATCGAGAATAATCATCAACGATCACTAGAATATACTTCTTTTCGTTGACGGTTGCTACCCTCATTGGTCCACATAAGTCCATATGTAACAATTCCAATTTGGAATGAGTGCTTGGAACAAATTTAGGTAGATGAGAAGATTTCTTGCTTTTTCCCCGCTCACATGTAGAACATAGGTGATCTTTACTGTATTTGAATTTAGGAAGACCATCAACCAAATCATGTTTGGTAAGATCGTTTATGGTACCGAAGTTTATATGTAAGAGTCTGCGATGCCATAACCATGACTTTGTTGAAGTGGCTTTGGAGAGAAGACAAACATGTGAAAAGAAGCCATATCTAAAATAGAGATAGTATACAAATTGGATTCGTGAGCTACTATAAGCATGTGTTAGAGCGAAAAGCAACTTCTAGATCACCGTCACAGAATTGTCCTACACTAAAGAGGTTATTTCCTAGCCCTTCAACATAATATACATGACAAACAGTGATATTGCCTTATACATAATCGCCTGAAGCCTGTGATTGCAGCAAAATAATCATTTCCAAAGCGGACTGTGCCCAGAATTTCCACACAAAAATTTTTGCAATGAATGATCACCAGTCATATGCTTCGAACATCCACTATCAACAATCCACAAAATGATTTGGATCACCTGCATCACATGAAGAAAGCACATATGGACAAGGGGACGTTTTGGCTACCCATATTTTAACGGGAACCGATGTATTAATAGTGTTTCTACTATTAACAACATTCGGATTTGTCTTAATAGGAAACCAAACAACATTTAGTTGCAGTTCATACTACTTTTTCCACATTTGACTAGTTCGTATTTTAGTCTTCATGTATTTGCTAAGTGAACTATCTTGCAGAATTAATGAAATTGACTTAAACATACTAGAGACCTTAAATCTGGCACTTAAGGGAGTAATTGTAGCAATCTTAGTTCTAGAAACTACGAAGGTAGTTTTTAAGGACTTAGATTGTGTATTCTTAATAGAAAACCGAGTCTTTGAAACTACAGGAGTAGTATCTACAAACGCAGATTTTACTGTTCTAGGAGTAGTGAATAAGGTTCTTCTAACATTCGAATGCACATTCAAATTTCTATTTTGCAACATTTTCATGACATGGAAAAAGCACCTTTTTAGCCACAAAAAGCACACAATTAATCTTCGCTTTAGATCATTTTGAAAACATCAAATTCATTTACCAATCTTTATTGTTTGAAACAACATTTTAGATGCACATATGTCTTTTTATTTGTCCATTAACAGAAACTTCTACATTTTTCTGGATGAATTTCTAGTATGGATAGACACATTAGTCTTCAATGGTGAATCTCTATTCAATGGTCTTCTAACACTAGATGCAATGCTCAGTCCTATAGAAGGTAAAACACTCTTAGCTCTTTCTGTATTTGGTTCTTGTTGCTTAGTGACTTTGTACATTCCTGGTGCTATGACATTTTGGTTTGTTTCAACATCTTTCTTTTTGTTAGGTGAAGTCTGCAAAGTAACTATTTTTGACAAAACATGTTTCTCTTCTGTTTTAGGACCAACAGTTTTTTTGAAAAACTTGTTTATTTAGCGGAGTAACACAAAGAAGTTGATTAGAAACATTGGTTTTGTCAAACTTAGTGTTCACAAACTTACGTTTTTCAACATTCTTCAGTTTAGATTTTAACTCAGATATTGTTATCAAAAGATCATGAATCTATGAACGTACTTCTGCATATGCATAGGTCTTTTGATTAACATGCTTAATTAATTCATTAATTTCCCCTTGAGTTTGAGTTCGTGTCTTTTTTATTGAATCGAAAAGTTTTTGATATTCCGATTTGACATTTTCTCGTTCTTTTATCAAAGACCGTAATTGGCATTTCAAAGACATGTTCTCATTCTCAAGCTTTTCCATCTTTGATATACAAGAGGTTTCACGAACGTTTTTCAAAGAAGATTCACATTTTTGTCTTTCTTTCTCATGTTGTAATTGTAATTCAAAATCAAGACTTTGTTTTTGACATCTTTGAACATCGTTTTCAAGAAGTTTTATTCCTTTAGCGGCATACGGATACTCTAGGATTGTCAATGGAGTCCCTCTAAATTTTCTCAATTTCATCTTGCACATTATTGCTTTCACACTCATGGATCATCAACACACAACATACGATTTCATGCTTGATTTTTTGCTTCTAAGAGTTGATCATTCAAAAGCTCATTGTGTTTCCATGTTGCATTAAAAGCACTTTCTGTTGAGTCAAAAACATCTTTCATTTCTTTTATGTCTGCTGAAAATCGTTTTTGAAAGATTTCAAAATTCAAATGCAATTCATGAAGAATTGGTTTAACCTCTTGTTGATGAAATTTTGTTAATCGTATTTCATCTAGACTTGTATAGAAAATGCTTTCACGTTTAGAATTTGTTTGTAATAAAGCAAACAACCTTTTAAATTCATTTTCCGTTTTTTCCAAAAACAACTTCATTGGATTTGAACTTGGCATTGAATCCACAGAAGGTTGTGTCTCAGCGGATGAAGTCGATGTACTTGCATTTGAAGAGTTTTCAGAAGGAATAAAAGTAGATGATCTCTCTCTCGCTCGCGCGCGCGCTGTGGGGCTTCAGCAGATAGTTCTTTTTGTGAAACAAATTCCTCATAAAGAGCATTTAATTTATTGTAATCAATTCGACGAAAATTTTGTTTTTTCTCAATAGAAACTGGATCATTCAATTTGTTTTCCATATTCTTTTGACTCTTGGTTGCATCGTCAAGTATGTCCTCAGTATCTCTAACATTCACACAAATTTTTGAATCACTAAAGCAAGAAGCATCATATAATTTTGGATTATGAGAAATTGCTTTCTTGAGTCGTTAAGTGTATTGGTGTACCCCAAAAAACATGTTTTGTAAGTTTGTGTGTTCATAGATTGACATTGGTTTTTTGGTCTAGCATGAACATTGCGTGTAACAATCGACGATTTTTAACATGATATTTTTCATTGTCTTTCACTTTTGCTTCAAGTTCTAAACGTGTCTGATATTTATTCTTTGTTTTCATTCATCTTTCGTTCAAAATTATTTGTCTTTGGAAGTTACTCACTTGTCTTTTTTGTTCGACAACAAAAAAACTATAACTATTGTCTCGTTGTTGTTCTAAATCTGAATAATATTCCCGAATCACGTATTAAATATTTTGTAAATCCTTTTCTATTCGTTGTGCTTTTCTATCAGCCTCAATGAATTCGTTGAAAAATGTTTCTTTATCTCCTTTGGTCATTTCAAAAACCTGAACATTTTGCTTATACGCCTCAAGTTGTTGAGTTAAAACTTTGTTTTGTTGTTTTATCTTTTTAGCATTTATTTGTTGTTGAGAAAAGTGCAAAATATGCTCCCTGTGGTTTGTAAAAAATTGCAGACATACTCCCAACTTCACGAAAGTGCAGGTGGCTCCCAGTTTGAAACTTTCTTGCACTCGTGGCTCCTGCCAGGGTGCACGAAATGCAATGGGAATGAAATTCCATTGCACTCGTGCTCCCTGCCAGGGAGGCATGAAAGCGCTATGTTTCGATATTGGGATGGCCGCCTGCACTTTCGTGAAGTTGGGGAGAAAATCTGCAAATTTGGGAAAGCACAGGGAGCATATTTGCACTTTTCTCAAACAAAAATAAATGCTAAAAAGAAACAACAACCCAAACAAAGTTTAACTCAAACCTTGAGGCTTCTAAGGCAAAAATGTTAGGTTTTTTTGAAATGACCAAAGGAGATAAAGAAACATTTTTCAACGAATTCATTGAGGCTGATAGAAAAGCACAACGAATAAAGGATTTACAAATAGTTTATTCGTGATCGGGACATTATTCGAGATTTAGAACAACAACGAGATAAGTTATAGTTGTCTGTTGTCGAACTAAAAAGACAAAGTGAGGAAATTCAAAAGACAAACAATTTTGAAACGAAAGATGAATGAAAACAAAGATAAATATCATGACACGGTTCTAGATCTTGAAGCTAAAGTGAAAGACAATGAAAATGTCATGTTAAAAATAGGTCGTTCGTTACAAGCAATGTTCATGCTTGGACCAAAACCAATGTCATTCTACGATTCAGACTTAAAACATGGTTTGGGGTACACCAATCCTTATACACTCAAGAAAGCAATTTCTCATAATCTAAAATTATATGATGCTTCTTGCTTTAGTGATTCGAAAATTTGTGTGAATGTTAAAGATACTGAGGACATTTATTGACGATGCAACCAAGAGTCAAAAGAATATGGAAAAAAAATTGAATGATCCAGTTTCTATTGAGAAATCTGTTCCTCCTCCTCTCCTCACTCCCTACCTCCTTTTTGTCGAATTGATTACAATAATTTAAATGCTCTTTATGAGGAATTTGTTCCACAAAAGGAATTTTCTGCTGAACAAAAATATTTCTCATCTTCTTTCATATCTTTTGAAAATTCTTCAAATGCAAGTTCACCGTCTTCATTTTCTGAGACAAAACTAACTGTGGCGCCAATGGCAAGTGCAAATCCAATGAAACTGGATTTGATTAAAATGGAAAATGAATTTCAAAATTTGTTTACCTTATTACAAACAAATTCTAAACGTGAAAGCATTTTCTATACTTCTCTAGAAGAAATATGGTTAACTAAATTTTGTCAAGAAGAAGTAAAATCAATTCTTCATAAGTTGCATTTGAGTTTTGAAATCTTTTAGAAATGATTTTTAAAAGATATAAAAGAGATGAAAGATGTTTTTGAATCAACAGAAAATGATCTTAGTAAAACATGGAAGCAAAATGAACTTTTGAAATATCAACTCTTGGAAGCAAAACACAAGCATGAAATAGAATGTTGTATGTTGTTGAGTTATGAGTGTGTTAACAATAAAGTGCAAGATGAAATTGAAAAAATTCAGAGGGACTCAATTGAAATTCAAGAGGGAATGCAAAAACAAATAAACATTCTTGAAAACGATGTTCAAAGATGTCAAAAACAAAGTCTGGATTTTGAATTAAAATTACAGCATGAAAAGGAAAGACAAAAATGTGAATCTTCTTTGAAAAACATTTGCGAAACCTCTTGGATATCAAAGATGGAAAAGCTTGAGAGTGAGAACATGTCTTTGGAATTTCAAGTACAATCTTTGATAAAAGAACGAGAAAATGTCAAATCAAAATATCAAAAAACTTTGCGATTCAATCAAAAAGACACGAACTCAAACACAAGGCTAAATCAATGGATTGATTGAGCATGTTAATCAAAAGACCTATGCATACGCTAATGTACGTTCACATAATTAAAATCTTTTGATGACAATAACTGAGTTAAAAACCAAACTGAAAAATGCTGAAAAAGGTAAGTCTGTGAACACTAAGTTTGACAAAACCAATGTTTCTAGTCAACTTCTTTATGTTACACCGCTAAATAAAAAAGTTTTTCACAAGAAAACTGTTGCTCCTAAAACAGAAGAGAAACATGTTTTGTCAAAAATAGTCACTTTACAGACTTCACCTAACAAAAAGAAAGATGTTGAAACAAACCAAAATGTCAGAGCATCGGGAATGTACAAAGTCAATAACCAACAGGAAACAAATACAAAAAGAGCTAAGAGTGTTTTACCTTCTACAGGATTGAGTGCTGCTTCTAGTGTTAGAAGACCATTGAATAGAGATTCACCATTGAAGAATAGAGTCTTATCCAACACTAAGAAATCATCAGAGAAAGTAGAAGTTTCTGTTAGGACAAATAAAAAGACATATGCTGCGTCTAAAAATGTTCAAACAAAAAAATTGTAACTAATGTTGATGTTCAAAACGCTCTTAAAGTGAAGGATTTATTGTGTGTTTCGTGTGATAAAAATGTGCTTATTCCATGTCATGATAAATGTCTTGTGAAATATAAATTGAATGTGCGTTCAAAAGTTAGAAGGGCCTTATTCACTACTCCTAGAAAAGCAAAAACTGCGTTTGAAGATACTAATCACGAAGTTTCAAAGACTAGGTTTTCTATTCAGACTACACAATCTAAGTCCTTAGACACTACTACCATAGTTTCTAGAACTAAGATTGCTGCAGTTACTCCCATAAGTGACAGAAATAAGGTCCCTAGTGCTTTTAAGTCAATTTTGATAATTCTGCGAGACAATTCACTTAACAAATACATGAAGAATAAAATACGAACTAGTCGCATATGGCAAAAGTGGTATGAACTACAACCAAATGTTATTTGGTCTCCTATTAAGACGACTTTGAATGTTGTTAATAGTAGAAACCCGGTTAATACATCGGTTCCCGTTAAAATGGGTAGCCAAAATGTCCACTTGTCCATGTATGGTTTCTTCATGTGTTGCAGGTGGTTCAAATCGTTCTGTGGATTGTTGATAGTGGATTTTCAAAGCATATGACTGGTGATAATTCACTATTGAAAAATTTTGTTGAGAAATTCATGGGCACAGTCCACTTTGGAAATGATCATTTTGCAGCAATCACAGGCTATGGTGATTATGTACAAAGAAATATTATTGTTTTTCATGTATATTATGTTGAAGGCCTAGGACACAATCACTTTAATGTAGGAAAATTCTGTGATAGTGATCTAGAAGTTGCTTTTCGTTCCAACACATGTTTTGTGCGCAATTTGGAAGGAGATGATTTGCTTACAGGAGCTCGTAAATCCAATTTATATACTATCACCATTTCGGATATGGCTGCTTCTTCACCTGTATGTCTTCTCTCCAAAGCCTCTTCAACAAAGTCATGGTTATGCCACCGCAGATTCTCACACCTAAACTTCGGTACCATAAACGATCTTACCAAAATGATTTGGTTAATGGTCTTCCTAAATTCAAATACAGTAAAGATCACCTGTTTTCTGCATGTAAGCAGGGGAAAAGCAAGAAATCTTCTCATCCACCTAAATTGGTTCCAAGCACTCATTCCAAATTAGAATTGCTACATATGGACTTATGTGGGCCAATAAGGGTAGCAACCATCAACGGAAAGAAGTATATTCTAGTGATCGTTGATGATTATTCTCGATTCACATGGGTATATCTTCTTCACACCAAAGATGAGACTACAGAGATCATAAAGAAATTTATTGCTCAAGTTCAGTTGAATTTCAATGCCAAAGTTTACAAGATTAGAACTGACAACGGCACTGAATTCAAAAACGCAACTCTTAAGGCTCATTATGAAAAGTTAGGAATTATGCAATCGATTGCTCGAATACCTCAACAAAATGGTGTTGTTGAAAGACGTAATCCTACTATTGTGGAGGCTGCACGCACAATGCTTATCTTTTCCTGATTACCAGAATTTCTTTGGGCCGAGGCAATTTCCACCGCTTGCTTTACTCAAAATAGATCAATCATTCATACGAGGTACAACAAGACTCCATATGAGCTTCTTCACTGCAGAAAACCAAATGTAGAGTACTTTCATATAGCTGGTTCATTTTGTTATCCAACAAATGATCGTGAAGACCTTAGAAAGATGAAACTAAAAGCAGACATTGGAATCTTTATTGGATATTCTAAAACATCCAGAGGGTTTCGAATATATAATTGTCGCACCAAAAAGATTATAGAAACCATACATGTCAAGTTTGATGAGCTTAAAACTATGGCTTCTAAACATGACAGTTTAGAACCTGTTTCTCAATGATTCATAAATGATGATTCATCAGCAGAATCTATGCATACTCCATCTAAAGAAGATTTGGATAATTTGTTTGGTCCAATGTACGAAGAATACTTTGAGAAGAGATCGTCTGACATGTCCACCAATTCCGCTGCACAACAAGTTCATAATCACGAAGACTCATCTTCGACATCTTCAATTATCGTTGAAGAACACGAGGCTCCTCCTATTATAACTACATCCGAAGAACAAACTTCTCCAATCTCTTTGAATGAGGCTGATGAATTCAATCAAGAAGACTACAGATTTTGATGGTAATACGGTCTTTGTTCCATATGATGCTCTAAACTTTGAGGAAGCTGAGTCATCTACAATAGCTCTAGACCCATCAAATATGCATGAGTTCCACCAAGTATAACCCTCAACAGATATCTGGACTAAAGCTCATCCTTTGGAACAAGTAATTGGTGACCCATCCAAACCTGTGATGACTCGACAAAGACTTCACATTGATTCTGAGGTATGCATGTATGCATTAACCGTTAGTACTCTCGAACCAAAGAATATCAAGGAAGCCATAACAAATCAAAGTTGGATATAATATATGCAAGATGAGTTGCATCAATTTAAGAGATTAGATGTATGGGAACTAGTTCCTATACCAGACGGAAAGAATATAATTGCTATCAAATAGATCTGGAAGAATAAAAGTGATGCAGACAATATTGTTATTCAAAACAAATCTTGTCTTGTTGCAAAAGGTTACAAGTAGGAAGAAGGCATTGATTTTGAGGAATCCTTTGCTTCGGTTGCTCGTCTTAAAGCCGTCAAAATGTTCGTTACTTTTGTTGCACATAAAAACATCACAATCTTTCAGATGGATGTTAAGACTGCATTTCTCAATGGTCCATTGAAAAAGGAAGTTTATGTTAGCCAACCTGATGGATTTGTCATCCACAGATTTCCCGATCAATGTTTTACAGTTGAAAAAGCACAGTAACGGTCTCAAACAAGCTTCACGAGCATGGTTTGACAAACTGTCTTCCTTCTTAATTGAGCATCAACTTACTAAAGGTATTGTTGACCCGACTTTGTTTACACGACGTCACGGGGGAGACATATTACTTGTTCAAGTATATGTCGATGACATCATTTTTGGTTCCATAAATCCGGATTTTTCAAAACGATTTGTAAATCATTTGAAAAATAACTTTGAGATGTCTATGATTAGTGAACTAAAATTGTTTTTAGGACTTCAATTTCATCAATCACCCCGTGGTATATTTATTAGTCAGTCACAATACGCAATTGAGCTTTTAAAGAAACATGGTATGGATGAATGTGTCTCCATGAGCAAACCTATGGCCACTGAGAGACTGGAACAAACGACTTATCGTCGAATGATTAGAGGGCTCATGTATCTAACAGCCAGTCGACCAGATATTGCATTCACCACCTTTGTTTATGCTCGTTATCAAACACGTCCTACGGTCAAACACCTTAAAGAGGTTAAGCGGATCTTTCGGTACCTAAGAAAGTCCTATAACATGGGCCTATGGTATCCGAAGAATTCTAGATTTGAACTAATTGCATCTTCAGACGCAGACCATGCAAGATGTAAAGACGATTGCCAAATCAGTTTAAGAGGCTTACAGTTTTTAGGTGAAAAGCTCGTGAGCTGGAGTTCTAAAAAACAAGATTGTACTGTAATGTCTATAGCTGAAGCTGAGTATTTATCGAAGCTGAGTATTTATCATTGCTGCGTGTTGTGCACAAGTCATCTGGATGAATACACAATTACTAGACTATGGATACAAGTACAATAAAATACCGATGTATTGCGATTCAAAGAGCGTTATCGCTATTTCATGCAATCCGGTTCAGCATTCGCGTACAAAACACATAGACATCCGGTATCATTTTATTAAAGAACTCGTTAAAAAGGGGACGGTGGAATTATACTTTATTGGAACTGAATACCAACTTGCGGATCTGTTTACTAAAGCTCTTCCTAAAGAACGCTTTGAGTACTTAGTTCATCGCATTGGTATGAGATGTATGACTCCAACACAGTTGGAACGTCTAGCAAAGTTATCTTTTTGAAAAAGATCATACATCAAAATTATAAATAAATTTTTCAAAAACAAAATATAAAATTGAAAAATACAAAAACTCAAAAAGATTTTCTTGATGTTTTTCAAAATCAAAAACAAAATAAAAATTGAAAAATATAAAAATTCAAAAAGATTTCCTTGATGTTTTTCAAAAACAAAAATCAAATACAAAATTAAAAAATATAAAAACTCAAAAAGAATTTCTCATGTTTCAGATATACAAACAAATACAAAAAAATATAAAAGGACAAAAACATAATTTAATCAAAACCACATGTCTTATCATTACAATCAGATTCATGATTTGATATTTTCATCATAATTGTTTTCAATATCTATACGGGATCATGATATGAGGGGGAGTTATATTGATAACAAATGTGTTCTCATTGTCAAAACATGTGTATTTTGTAAATCCCATTCACGCACATTACCTGAATTCTATTTAGAAAATTCACATCGATTTCAAAATCCAATAAAAACAATGATCTCTCAAATATTTGATAGCTTTTAAATAAAATGGTATATTTTCAAAGGGGAGTTTTTCATTTCTTTGTGAAAGAATGGAATTTGAAAAAGGAAAAAATCCAACGGACTAATTGTGCAAAGGGATCATATTCCAACGGGGGGTTTTTTTAATTTTTGTTAAATAAATTTTGGTTTCAAAAACCACAAGGGCCAAAACAGTCATTTTTCAAACAAAAATTCGAAAGGAAAAACTCCTTGGACTGAAAGTGTCACTTTTCAAACTTTCAAATTCGGATGCTGTTGGGAAATACATGTCACAAACGTCAATGTACTGCTTGTCAAGATCGAAGATACTGCCGTAGGATACAGGATCTATAAAGTTTAAAAGGTTGTTTTAGATTTTATCTTGATAGTTAAGTTTAATGATTTGTATTGATTTAGAGTTTATGATTATACTAAGGGACTGTACCCCTACTAGGTTTCTCTTATGGTATAATAAGGATCTATAGGAAGGTTTAGAAAAAAGCACATTTATATAGAAAACTCGGAGTTAAGAAATTATTAGTTTGTATTAGGGATCTGCAAAGTTTGGAGATTCAAAAGGTTTATAATAGAAATCGTTTGATTAAGCATTGTGTGTTCTTCTTAAGTACTGCTGACTAGATTCCGCATAGTTGATAGTATATCAGTGTTTCATTAAGGAATATCGATCCTAAAAGTGGTATCAGTGCTTGTGAAGAGACTTGCTCTAGAAGATACTTTTAATCAACTCGATATCTTTCTAAAACTCATAAAAGATTCTGAAACAGAACCTTCACTCCCACCTCGTCCGTTACTGCATAGAATCCCTATAATCAAGAAAGGTGATATGAACTATGGTCACAATGATGATGCGCAGTAACATGGCTATCATGATCAACATACTATGGGACATATCACCATTGGAAACCTAACCAAACTGATCCTGCATCTCCCTCAGTGTCTACACAAAAAACTTCAACTTGCTGCAAAAATGCAAGAATGAAAAAATGAGAAGCCTTACATATACTGCTTTCTGCCATACCAGATAGACTCTTCTCAGTTTTCATGATGCTGTAGATGCAGATCTCTTTGGAAAGCACATAAAAAGAAGATTTGGAGGAAACGAAGCATCAAAGAAGATGCAAAAAGAATCTGTTGAAACAACATTTTGAGGACATTTACTATTGGATCTAGGAAGAACTAGATTTCGCATATGAATAGGTTTCAGCATATTCTTAGCATGCTTGTTTTACATGATGCTACAGTGGTCCATTGAAGATGCATCTTGAAGTTTTCTAAGAAGCCTACCATCTGTTGGCAGTAGTGGCTACCATGCATTCGGGGAAACCTGGATTAGATGAGTTAGACTTTGATGGATCTCTACAACATCTGAAAAGTTTATGAGATGAATTGAAGGGGTCTCAAATTCAAAACTCTCAAACATTGCTTTACGGTACACAGAAGTCAAGGGCTAGTGACTTTGAAAAAAAGTACTGCTGAACAACAAATATCCCCAAAAGGATATACACAAGCTGCCTAAGCAAGGTTCCAATGCTCCTAACTATGCTTCTCACTCAGATGTAATCATTTGTTCCTCTCTTTTCTCAACAAGCATCCAGCTACAACTCATGATGTTGAAGACCTGCTGCAACTTGATGCAGATGATTGGTAGGAAATTGACATTCGATGGCAGTGGCTATGTAACTGCAGGGATTAAGGAAGTTTATGAGGAAGACAGGAAGACAATTGATCTCAAGCCAAAGATGGGATCACTTTTGACAAATCCAAAGATGAATGTTTTAATTGTCAAAAGTTGGGTCATTTTGCTAGAGAGTGTCGGTTTGCTAAGTATCAAGAAAACAGAGCAAATGGTCGTCAGGAAAAGAAGACTGTGGCTATTGAAGATTCAAACTCAAAAGCCTTGGTGGCAACAGACAACAATGAAGATATTGATTGGACCAAGGAATTTGATGCTGAACCAGTGACATTTGCTATGATAGCACTGACTGGAGTTGAACAAGATGATTGGAGCATGGAGTTTGATGCAGAACATGTGCATTTTGGACAAGATGGACTTGGTGATTTTGACTGGAGCAATAAAGATGATGATACACCAGTATCTCTAGCTTTAATGCTACAAAATCAGAAGGTACCTTACTGTTCCAAATGTAGTAAATCTTATAAAAAGTTGCTTGAAAGCTATCAAACTGAAAGAGATAATTTTCAAAGAGCTAGGACTGAAATTCTAGGATATCAAATGAGCTTAGAGTCATTAGAGGTCATGCTTAAAAAAAACCATGAAAGAATGAATATGCATGGGGTGATAAGTATGAACAAATGGTATATGACTTAAAGATAAGAGATTTGATACTAGAAGAATAAAATAAAGGAATTAGATCAAGCCTTAAAATGAAAAAGATGATTTCAAAGTAATACTTGAAAATGGTCAATTTGTTCGTACTTCAAAACGGAAGTCATAAACAAACAAAGACTTGTTGTCTGATAAAGTCATGTATAGATTTGGGAATTGAGTCTAGTGACATTTCATCTGGGGAGCAAACGATGACTGATTTACTATGAAAATTCAAAAGAGAAAAGGCCTACAAAGCTGTACTCCACCTACAGGTACAATTATTCCACCCGAGGGCAAATGTCTCTTTACAGGATAGATAGAATAACTAGCCATTAGGAATAAAGTTGTTAATCAAGAGAAAACAAAACTTGTCAATCATGCAATTGATAGAAATAAGTATAGTTGAAGATTGGGTTTGATAGTGATGATGAAGAGACTGATGGTTTCAGAGGAGTCAAAAGGAAACTGCTTTTAACTCAGAGTAATAGGTGAAAACATCTTTTGAAACAGTTCACCAAACAGTCAAAACAGTGTTGGTCATGGAATCTAGGACAAGGGAATTGGGAACAAAGGGGGTAAAATTATGTTTTTTATGTACAGTCCTAATCATCTTATTAAGGACTGCAATTCTACATGGAAAGAACCTTCACAACACAACCAAAACTCATAAATCTAAGGGAACACAGGGTTCAAGGGAAACAAGACCAGTTTGGAACAACATCCAAAGAGTGAACCATAGTAATTTCGCAAGAAACTCTAGGAACCCTCACCAAAGGAGATCCTTTATTCCATCAGCAGTACTTACAAGGGATGGGTTGATATAGTCCTGCTTAGACCAAAAATGACACAAACAGTTACTTCAAAAAGTATGCTTATGTTACTTATCAATGTACTGCTAGACTAGAGTACCACAGGCAGTACTTTCACGAATTACTGATCGGAAGTTATTATCAATGGATGGGATAAGTAGAGACCTAGATTCTCAAGTTACTCACCATCCATCGAGGTCTTCTACCACAAGGACTCCTCACTTAGACCACAAGGGACACTAAGAAAAATTGTCTTTTTAAAATCGATCTGGGTAAAAGTAAGGAAGTACTGTTGGATCCCAAGACAAGTACTTCACAAATACTGTCAAAAGAGTTGCAATGATAAACCCAAAACAAACATGGAGGGACCAAAAAAGGAACTATTCTAGGTTCTGTGATTAGGGATTGGATAAGGATCTTACACACTCAAGCAATTTGATGTATGTAAACTCCATTAGGGGTAATCCAAGTCTAGTTATGACTTGGGAGTCCCTAAAAGAGTCTAATGCTTTGAAATGGTTTGTTCAGTAGGGCAATCCAGATCGAAGTTCTCAAGGACTATGCTATCGTTGACAGTGATGCTATGGAAGTTTGACAGGAGACAAGGACAAGTTGTCTGATTTTTAAGAGTTCAAAGAGTGGTTATGTGGCCTTTGGAAATGACTATAAAGGTGGAAAGATTCTCAGGAAAAGGAACCTTTAAGACATAATGATTAGATTTGAGAAAGGAAGTTAGGGGGGAAAGTTAGCTATGTGGAAGAGCTCTCAAGTTTAATCTCTTATCTGTTTCTCAATCTATGTGATAAGTAAGCACTATGTTTCTCTTCACAGATAAAGATTGTCTATTCCTATATCCAAAATTCAAGTTTGATGATGAAGATTTGGTATTCTTAGAGCTCTTGAAAGTAATGATGTATACAGCTTGGATCTAAAAGAATTATTATTCCCTCTGGTGGAATCATTGTTGGTGCTAAAAAGGCAACAGAGGATGAAGTCTGTCTTTGACCAAAGAAGACTAGGCAATTCAACTTCAAAATATCAACAAGTTGGTTTTATTAAAGGCAAATCTGGTTAGGGGTTTACCTTCAAAGACATTCAAGACTTGTCACTCTTGTGTGGCATGTAGAAAAAGGGTAACTGCACAGGGTTTCTTGCAGAAGATTGAGGAAAAGAACTGTCAGAGAACTCTTGAATTGCTACATATGGAATTTGATTGGAACTGTTTCTGTGGAGTGTGTAATAGGAAGATGTACTGCTGGTGGTCACTGATGATTGGAGCAAATTCAGTTGGGTGTTTTCATAGGCCTTACAAGGATGAAACATACGTATGCTTCATGATTTGATCTGTTGGGTTGGGAAAAAAGGCTTTGACTATGGCAAAAAAGATTAACTTTTTGGTGGTATCAATTGGGTTGATGTAACATAGCTAACTTTGAGGTGGAGATATCATATAAAGTAATGGTGATAATGTAAAGTACTGGTTTGGGTTTTGAATGGATTTTTCAGCTCTCTAGCTATATTTGAGGGAGGATATGAATGATTTTTCAGAGGTTTGTTTGATGCTCAAGATCACAATGTCAAATACAAGTTAAAGGAACAAGCTCAATCCAGAAATCAATGATCACTACAACATATTCACAAGAGAAAGTCAAGAGTAAGAGCTAAAGACTAAAGATGAATCATAGTATGCTAGGTTTAATGTTTTGTAAATTGGAGTGACCTCCCTTAGGGGGAGATTGTTGGAAACACGAAAAGTGTCGGTCACTTCCAAGTTGTAATAGTCTTAGCTCATAGTTTTTGTCTTAATTAGATTAGTAATCTAGTCCGGCCCAAGACCCATGGGAAGCCCATTAGAGCCCATGGACCGGCCACTATAGGTACTATATAATCCCCTCTTCTAGCCTTGGAGAGGGTTGGTTGTTCCATTTTTCCATATTTCATAATACATTTCATCCATTTTTCCATCCTTTCTATCTCTAACATCACAACCTACATCTCACTCTTGTTCTTAGTTTGATCATAAGATTACTAGTATTCTACAAGAATAAAATACGAACTAGTCGCATGTGGCAAAAGTGGTACGAACTACAACCAAATGTTATTTGGTCTCCTATTAAGACGACTCCAAATGTTGTTAATAGTAGAAACCCTATTAATACATCGATTCCCATTAAAAAATGGGTAGCCAAAATATCCACTTGTCTATGTATGGTTTCTTCATGTGTTGCAGGTGGTTTAAATCGTTCTATAGATTGTTTATAGTAGATTTTCAAAGCATATGACTAGTGATAATTCACTATTGAAAATTTTTGTTGAGAAATTCATGGGCACAGTCCGCTTTAGAAATGATCATTTTGAAGCAATCACAGGCTATGGCGATTATGTACAAGGCAATATCATTGTTTGTCATGTATATTATGTTGAAGGCCTAGGACACAATCTCTTCAGTGTAGGAAAATTCTGTGACAGTGATCTAGAAGTTGGTTTTCGTTCCAACACATGTTTTGTGCGCAATCTGGAAGGAGATGATTTGTTTACATGAGCTCGTGAATCCAATTTGTATACTATCACCATTTCAGATATGGTTGCTTCTTCACCTGTATGTCTTCTCTCCAAAGCCACTTCAACAAAGTCATGGTTATGACACAGCAGATTCTCACACCTAAACTTTGGTACCATAAACGATATTACCAAAACGATTTGGTTAATGGTCTTCCTAAATTCAAATACAGTAAAGATCACCTATTTTCTGTATGTAAGCGGGGGAAAAGCAAGAAATCTTCTCATCCACCTAAATTGGTTCCAAACACTAATTCCAAATTGGAATTGCTACATATGGACTTATGTGGGCCAATAAGGGTAGCAACCATCAACCGAAAGAAGTATATTCTAGTGATCGTTGATTATTATTCTCGATTTACATGGTTATATTTTCTTCACACCAAAGATGAGACTGCAGAGATCATAAAGAAATTTATTGCTCAAGTTCAGTTGAATTTCAATGCCAAAGTTCACAAGATTAGAACTGACAACGACAATGAATTCAAAAACGCAACTCTTAAGGCTCATTATGAAAAGTTAGGCATTATGCAAAAAAAATTAATTGCTCGAATACCTCAACAAAATGGTGTTGTTGAAAGACGCAATCCTACTCTTGTCGAGGCTGCATGCACAATGCTTATCTTTTCCCGATTACCAGAATTTCTTTGGGCCGAGGCAATTTCCACCGCTTGCTTTACTCAAAATAGATCAATCATTCATACGAGGTACAACAAGACTCCATATGAGCTTCTTCACGGCAGAAAACCAAATGTGGAATACTTTCATCTAGTTGGATCATTTTGTTATCCAACAAATGATCGCGAAGACCTTGGAAAGATGAAACCAAAAGCAGACATTGGAATCTTTATTAGATATTCTAAAACATCCAGAGGGTTTCGAATATATAATCGCCGCACCAAAAAGATTATAGAAACCATACATGTCAAGTTTGATGAGCTTACAACTATGGCTTCTAAACATGATAGTTTAGAACCTGTTTCTCAACGATTCATAAATGATGATTCATCAGCAGAATCTATGCATACTCCATCTAAAGAAGATTTGGATAATTTGTTTGGTCCAATGTACGAAGAATACTTTGAGAAGAGATCGTCTGACATGTCCATCAATTCTGATGCACAACAAGTTCATAATCATGAAGACTCATCTTTGACATCTTCAATTATCGTTGAAGAACACGAGGCTCCTCCTATTATAACTACATCCAAAGAATAAACTTCTTTAATCTCTTTGAATGAGGCTGATGAATTCAATCAAGAAGACTCTACAGATTTTGATGGTAATACGGTCTTTGTTCCATATGATGCTCCAAACTTTGAGGAAGCTGAGTCATCTATAATAGCTCTAGACCTATCAAATATGCATGAGTTCCACCAAGTTTAACCCTCAACACATATCTGGACTAAAGCTCGTCCTTTGGAACAAGTAATTGGTGACCCATCCAAACCTGTGATGCCTCGACAAAGACTTCACACTGATTCTGAGGTATGTATGTATGCATTAACCGTCGGTACTCTCGAACCAAAGAATATTAAGGAAGCCATGACAGATCAAAGTTGGATATAGTCTATGCGAGATGAGTTGCATCAATTTGAGAGATTAGATGTATGGGAACTAGTTCCTAGACCAGACGGAAAGAATACAATTGCTATCAAATAGATCTGGAAGAATAAAAGTAATGCAGACAATATTGTAATTCGAAACAAATCTCGTCTTGTTGCAAAAGGTTACAAGTAGGAAGAAGACATTGATTTTGAGGAATCCTTTGCTTCAGTTGCTCGTCTTAAAGCCGTCAAAACATCACAATCTTTTAGATGGATGTTAAGACTGCATTTCTCAATGGTCCATTGAAAAATGAAGTTTATGTTAGCCAACCTGATGGATTTGTCGATCTAGATTTTCTCGATCATGTTTACAGGTTGAAAAAAGCACTGTACGGTTTCAAACAAGCTCCACGAGCATGGTTTGACAAACTGTCTTCCTTCTTAATTGAGCATCAATTCACTAAAGGTATTGTTGACCTGACTTTGTTTACACGACGTCATGGGGGAGACATATTACTTGTTTAATTATATATCGATGACATCAATTTTGGTTACATGAATCAGGATTTTTCAAAATGATTTGCAAATCTTATAAAAAATAACTTTGAGATGTCTATGATTGGTGAACTAAAATTCTTTTTAGGACTTCAAGTTCATCAATCACCCCGTAGTATATTCATTAGTCAGTTACAATATGCAATTAAGCTTTTAAAGAAACATGGTATGGATGAATGTGTCTCCATGAGCACACTTATGGCCACTGAGAGACTAGAACAAACGACTTATCGTCAAATGATTAGAGGGCTCATGTATCTAACAGCTAGTTGACCAGATATTGCATTCGCCACCTTTGTTTGTGCTTGTTATCAAGCACATCCTACGGTTTAACACCTTAAAGAGGTTAAGCGAATCTTTCGGTACCTAAGAAAGTCTTATAACATGGGCCTATGATATCCGAAGAATTCCAGATTTGAACTAATTGCATATTCAGACGCTGACCATGCAAGATGTAAAGACGATTGCCAAATCACTTTAGGAGGCTTACAATTTTTAGGTAAAAAGCTCGTGAGTTAGAGTTCTAAAAAACCAGATTGTACTACAATGTCTACAGCTGAAGCCG
Source organism: Tanacetum coccineum (assembly GCA_026074375.1). Classification (NCBI taxonomy): domain Eukaryota; kingdom Viridiplantae; phylum Streptophyta; class Magnoliopsida; order Asterales; family Asteraceae; genus Tanacetum; species Tanacetum coccineum. The sequence goes on along the minus strand of BQNB010002594.1, from coordinate 24,508 downwards.
AGTATGTATCATTGTCTGCGTGTTGTGCACAAGTCTTCTGGATGCGTACACAATTACTACACTATGGATACAAGTACAATAGAATACTGATGTATTGCGATTCAAAGAGCGCTGTCGCTATTTCATGCAATCCGGTTTAGCATTCGCGTACAAAACACATAGACGTCCGATTTCTTTTTATTAAAGAACTCGTTAAAAAGGGAACGGTGGAATTATACCTTGTCGAAACTGAATACCAACTTGCGGATCTATTTACTAAAGCTCTTCCTAAAGAACGCTTTGACTACTTAGTTCATCGCATTGGTATGAGATGTATGACTCCAACACAGTTGGAACGTCTGGCAAAGTTATCTTTTTGAAAAATATCATACATCAAAATTATAAATAAATTTTTCAAAAACAAAATATAAAATTGAAAAATACAAAAACTCAAAAAAGATTTTCTTGATGTTTTTAAAATCAAAAACAAAATAAAAATTGAAAAATATAAAAATTCTAAAAGATTTCCTTGATGTTTTTCAAAAACAAAAATCAAATACAAAATTAAGAAATATAAAAACTCAAAAAGATTTCTTTCATGTTTTCAGAAATAAAAAACAAATACAAAAAATGTAAAAGGACAAAAACATAATTTAATTAAAACCACATGTCTTATCATTACAATCAGATTCATGATTTGATATTTTCATCATAAATGTTTTCAATATCTATATGGGATCGTGATATGAGGGGGAGTTATATTGATAACAAATGTGTTCTCATTGTCAAAACATGTGTTTTTTGTAAATCCCATTCACGCACATTACCTGAATTCTATTTGGAAAATTCACATCGATTTTAAAATCCAATAAAAACAATGATCTCTCAAATATTTGATAGTAACTGTGCAAAGGGATCATATTCCAAGGGGGAGTTTTTTTAATTTTTGTTAAATATATTTTGGTTTCAAAAACCACAAGGGCCAAAACAGTCATTGTTTAAACAAAAATTCGAAAGGAAAAACTCCTGAAAGTCTCACTTTTCAAACTTTCAAATTCGGATGGTATAAATAGGAAATTAATTTCATTTTCTATTTTTTCTTTATTCTGAGTTTCATATCGAAAAAGAAGAGAAAATAAAGTTTTTGATTTTGAGTTCATAACAACGACCACAATCGTTTTCTCTTCTCAAGAGTAAGTGATTTTCAATGTTAGAGGATTTGAAAATGAATTTTAATGGTGTTCTTAACATCGAATTTAAATTCGATAATAAATAAGGGTTTTTGAAATTGGGGGTTTTGAAAATCAATGATAGAATAAGGCATAGATATGGTTCCGATAATGTTTGTACATAATTAATTCCAATGGTTGTTGCTTAAACTCCAAAAATGTCAAATTCGATGGCTGGTCAAATTTGGAAGTCTTCAAAACTTTGTCGAAATTGATTAAAACGGGTATAAAGGACTAATGCTGCTTAAAATGAACTTGTTATAGCTTAATAAAATCGAATTTGTTGAAAAATTGGCAAAATAATTCATTTTCAATAAGCCTAAATTGAAAAAGGTAAAATTCAAAAAAGTCGAGACTGAAAGATTATTCAAAATTAGAGAGAATCTTCATTATTCTTGAAAGATTATCATTTCACAAAGAATTTATGGTGAGGATATTCTAAACAAAATAAGAGACAAAATCCATACACAAAAAAAGCAAATCTGAAGTAAGTTCAAAAAAGAAATGCCAGAACACACAAAAAGATAAATCAAAAGAAAAATGTGAATAAAGCGTATGGCATGTGCTAGAAAAAGCAAAAATAATCACATGAGAAACAAACTGATCAAAAATATGTTCAAAAAGAATTGCCAAAACATATAAAACAGAAAGAGCGGAAAGAGACAAAAATGCCATATAAATTGTTTGTAATCTAACATCTTGTCTTCAATCATTCAGAATTCATCATGGCACAACCACAAAGACAAGCTGATGTTCACCAAGACGAATTGTGTCCACCCAACAAACGTTATGCTCTCATGGATGCCAACAAAAAGATTGATCTTGAGAATTTGTTGTGCCCAAATGAAAGCAAACTCTTGGCAAACATTCTACAAATTATCCACTCAGATTCAGCATTGTTGCTTCTTCATTAGTACCATGGATCTTCTTGGGGAAATTCTAGCATACTTTATAAGAAGATGGATCAAAGTATAAGGTCAAGTTTGTGCTTGACAGGAAAGAGCTCACTCTGATTCTTGATGATTTTAGGATAATATTTCCCTTGCCTTGAGCTACTGACAACAATTATGATCGTTTTGTTCCTGCTCAAAAGTTCTCAGAGATGGTTCAAGTCTACATTAACAATCTTGGTTTCACACTGGAATTAAGATCGCCAACTAACTTTAAGACAACCGTCTCGTATAACCGTGGCAGACACTGTGCAAGATGTTTTCAAGATGTCTGACAACATGAGTCACTGGTTTTGATTAGCCGCCTTTGCAGATCATGCAGATGTTGTGCTGTTTTGTCAACAATATACATGTTGACTATGCTGACTTGCTTTGGGAAGGACTGCACTACTCACTCGAACATCCATCAACACTGATTCCTTATCCCAAATTCATAAAGCTTAGAGTGAGTCACTACATGACTACTTTCCCTGAGATTTCTCACAGAGTTCGTGATAAGTATCACAATTTGGAAGATGATGAGGTGGTTAAACGCATATTCAATTCAGGGAAGAATAAGGCAAGAGTTGGAATGAAGATTCCGAGTTGGATGATAACTGATGAGATGAAGCTCACGGAGCATTATCGAATGTATGCTACGGTGTTTGGGGTATATGTTCCTACGACTCAGTCACAACCGATTGAGTCTACCTAGGGAACGCATAGGACAACTAGTACCCCTAGGTCACCTAACCCTCATGTAGATGAAGGAGAATCAAGTGCTCCACGAAAGTCTACTGTTATTAGACTTGGTATTCCTCCAAGACGATCAACTCGACTTACTCCACCAATCCTAGCTACTGCTGAGGCTGAAGACATAATATTACAAGATACAATTCAACTAAGCCTTACTAAGCAGAAAAGTCATGATGAACTTGAAGCAAAGCAAAATGTACAACAAGCTAAGGTGCATTTGATCGCTGGGGAGATTGAGAAATTGTTAGAAGGAATATAGAATGTAGACAATGTTGAGGTTGATAGTTCTACCCTTAGGCAAAATGATAATCAAAATGATCCCAGCACTAGGTTAAAGCCCATGAATAATAAGGAAAGTTCGGAGGTGAAGATAACTGCTGATGTACAACCTGTAAATGTTAATGAAGAGGAGGAAGAGTCAGCAGAGGATGATTATGAGTTAAGAAGAAGGGAAAAAGGGAAGTATGTAGAGGAGTCTACCCTTAGGCAAAATGATAATCAGAATAATCCCGGCACTAGGTTAGAGCCCAGGAGTAATAAGGAAAGTTCGGAGGTGAAGATAATTGTTGTTGTACAACCTGTAAATGTTAATGAAGAGGAGGAAGAGTCAGCAAAGGATGATTATGAGTTAAAAAGAAGGGAAAAAGGGTAGTATGTAGAGGAGTCTAGGAATACACCATCCCCCACAACAATTAGATCTCCTAGGATTCATTCTACTCTCATATCTTTGGATACTGAGAAACTTCAGGAATTGACGGGTAATGATCCACCACCTTCATCTTCTACACCATCATCATCTTCACCAAAACCAAAATTATCTGCTTCACAACACATCTTATCATTGTTTAAACCCAAGACTGGCCATTTTAAAAGATATAAGAGTTTCTTTGTTGAGCTCCAAGGACGCTATGGATATTTGTTTGAACATCTAAAGATAAGGTTTATGCCAAGAAAGAAGTTTCATGAGCTTGCTCAGTACATACAAGAAGTCATGGAACAATCGTTGCCCAAAATGGTAGATACTCGTGTTAAGGAAATTACCAAGACACAAGTACCAATATATGTTGCACAGGGGCTTATAATGGAAAGACAATAGAGTCAAGCTGATGTGGCGAAGATGATTGCAGATGCGATTTAGCAAGAACGCGAGAATCTTTGCGCATAGATTTCTTCGCAAATTAACAATGCTATCTCTAACCATATTCCTTCTTAGGTTGATTCATCTGTCAGGAATTACATGTCAGGACATATTTTGCATGTGCACCTAGCTCAAGCCAGCCCAGCTTCTGCACAAGAACAACAATATTAATTATATCTGACCATGAAAGACAATCCTCAGCTGCAACATGATGATTTCCCAATTTGGCTCACACTCAAGTACAAGTTTGAAAGACTTCATGTGTCTGATACTTCTTGTAAACCTTTTGCCGTTCGCCCAAGAGATCAGGAAGATCCTCATGATGATGCCCATTCAGAGGGGGAGAATAGTGCAAAGAGGCAGAAGACGTCTAAGCATGGAACCTATGTGTTTGGAGAATCGTCATCTGGTCAAGACAATGGAAGTGAACCAGATCCATCAACATTAGGTAATCAAGAAAAATTAGATGACTTTGAATTTTAGATGGGTTCTTATGCCACAGATGATGACGAGCTTCCTACTGAGAAAGTGTTACAAGAACTTGTGGAAGAAATGTCACAAACTGTTGATGAAGCAAAACTACGCAAAGTTGTTAATGAAATGTTGAGACAACGATGCACTTCAGGAGATGAGCATCAGTATCACATTGATCAGATGCAAAACTTTTTGAAGAATGACATTGTATGGGAAAGCAGAAAAGAAATCTTAGTCTTACCATATCCACAAAAGCCCACTCCAGTTGTTTATAGCTGCCAAAGAGATCCCAAAGCTCCTGCACTATCTCTGGTTAATCAAGTTCTATTTTACTTAAAGAAAGGAAACTCAGGTCCTGAGAAAATTATGTTGTCTCTACACAAGTTTCCTGCAGTTATCTTTCCTGATGATGACATTGAAGAAAGAACTTCAAGATGGGTAGACAAGTGTGTAAAGAAGTTTAATCCTTATGCTCTATACAGTGTCAAACATTGGAAGAATCCACATGCAAAGATCTTCTACATTAAGAGACAAAAGGAGTCGGGGAAGCCAAAGAAGAAGTCTACTCAAATTCAAAGATTGTTCAAGTCATCAAAACATATGGAGAATTAGGACATGAGCATAAATTTATAACAAAGATTATTTCAAGAAGAGCAAATGGTAGCATAGTGTCAATCACTAAGCCAGATTACAAGAACCTCAATAAGAATGACATTGAGGACATGTATCTGCTATGTATTAACGGCAAGGTAGAAGACTATGCTCAGACTAGACTGTTGTGGTCATTGTTAGTCTTCATTAGAAGTACAGTGATCTGGGAAAGAGTACATGATTTCCAGCTAGGCGTGAAAAGCTATCAATAGAAGGTCAATCTTACTGCACCAACAATTACTTTCCCAGGCATTAAGAAGTACAAGATGTTTTCCATCATCTTTGAACCAGTATATGGCATTATATACAAGAACAACAAGAAAGAGAAGAGACTGATAAGACATCAAGAGGTTCATAAGTTCTGTGATGCTACATTAAAAAGAGTCTTGGAAGGGTTAAAAAGCTACAATAACAATGTGTAGCATGGTTATGTGACTCCAAGTCCCAGTAAAGAAGATGCTGAATACCTACAACTGTTTGAGGAAGAAATTGAAGAACGATTGAAGCATCATGATAAGATGAGACATTGGGAAATGTACATGAATGAATAACCACTAAGATCAAGAAAGGAACGCCTAGAATAATCGACCCTTAAGGGGAGATTGTTAGGATCATAAAAGTGTCGATTATGATACTTTATGTGGTTTTATTTATTATTAGTTTTTAGTCTTTATTTTACAAAGTGGAAAGTATTTTGTAATAAGGAGAAATATGCTAAAAGTGAAAAATAGCATATTATCCAAAGAATAGAGACTAGATTGCAAAATTAGGAAAATAAAGAAAGGGAAGCCAACCTCCCTCTCCTATAAATACCCACCTAATCATCATTAAATGGTTAAGGCTTGTAACAAACTCACTTTCTCATCCTTTTTCTCTTTTTTATAAAATTTAGAAAATTGTGAAAGACTTGCCTTCCTCTCTTAATTCTTTATACTCTTAACCGTTCTATATCGTGTGATTCAAGCTAAATCAAGATCTAACAAGTATTGTTAGGATCATAAAAGTGTCGATTATGATACTTTAAGTGGTTTTAATTATTATTAGTGTTTAGTCTTTATTTTACAAAGTAGAAAGTAGTTTGTAATAAAGAGAAATATGCTAAAAGTGGAAAATAGCATATTATCTAGAGAATAGAGACTAGATTGCAAAATTAGGAAAATAAAAGAAGGGAAGCCAACCTTCCTCTCCTATAAATACTCACCTAATCATTATTAGGTGGTTAAGGCTTATAACAAACTCACTTTGCCTCCCTTTCTCTTTTTTATAAAATTTGGAAAATTGTGAAAGACTTGCCTTCCTCTCTTAATTCTATATACTCTTAACCGTTCTATATCATGTGATTCAAGCTAAATCAAGACCTAACAAGTGGTATCATACGCCATTAGAGATTAAGAGTGATTTAGTTTTTCTCTTCCTTGATCCTTTTGCTTGTTTACCAGACAAAAAGGACGTCAAACTCGATAATGATCTCGATCACAAACTAGATCACTCTCAATCTCTAATGGTGTATGATATCACTTGTTAGGTCTTGATTTAACTTGAATCACACGATATAGAGCGGTTAAGAGTATAGAGAATTAAGAGAGGAAGACAAGTCTTTTACAATTTTCCAAATTTTATAAAAAAGAGAAAAGGGAAGGAAAATGAGTTTGTTACAAGCCTTAACCACCAAATGATGATTAGGTGCGTATTTATAGGAGAGGGAGGTTGGCTTCTCTTCCTTTATTTTCCTAATTTTGCAATCTAGTCCTAATTCTTTAGATAATATGCTATTTTTCACTTTTAGCATATTTCTTCTTATTACAAACTACTTTATACTTTGTAAAATAAAGACTAAACACTAATAATAAGTAAAATCACTTAAAGTATCATAATCGACACTTTTATGATCCTAACAGTACAAAAAAAAGACCAAGAAAGCAATTAACTAGGGAAAGTTGGATCACTTGCTCAAAGCAGCAAAAAAGGCGACCACCAAGGCCTCTGAAGAGCCAGCGGGCCACGTTTGTATGATACTATCAGCTCAGCCTGATAACATCACTAACATATATGAAGACTGGCAACGCGCCCCATCGCGAACATTCCATGGGGCTTCTTTATCCCTTTAGCGGACCTAGTTGTCATCACCTAACTCCATACACAAAAAGAAAATACTCTAACTCTGTCATCTAAACAAAATAAATAAGAGGAAGAAGAAATGGGAGCAAGAATGTTACTGACAAAAAAAATTAAACTACAAATTTTTCACTGAGATTAAAACAATGTAAGGAAGAAGGCTAGTGACAAAATCTGTTGTTGCAAAAGTTGTCATTAAATAAATGGGACAAATTCATTAAGGATTGTGCATTAGTAATGTGCATGAGAAAGTGTTTATTAGGGACTCCTTAGATTAAATTACGATTTTTGTATATTTGTAAATTGTATATTAGCATTTACCCATGAAATAGTCTAAATTAAGTTTAGTCTATGATATTAAACGAGTGTTGTATAAAGCTTTATCAAGTAGTTTCAGAATCATCAAAGACCATATGAAAAACACCCTAACTTGCTAATGTCGTATGAGCGAGTAAAATGCATGAGCTGGTCATGAAGACAACATTAAAGTAAGTGAGATCTGAAATAGTCTCATTGACTAAATATACTTTCTCTCTGAGTCAAACATGAATTATGGACACGAACTTTACAAAAGAAAAAGAAAGTTTTTTTATTAAATAGAAATCAAACAAGTATAAAAGTAGGAGCAGTTGATAAAGTGAATTCACTAAAGGTAATTTTATAAATTCCCCAATAATACAAGTGGTTGGTGATAAATGCCTCAAATTTTTAATGTTTCTCAAAATACACTAGGCAACCTTTTAGACTTGGGAGACTTTATAGAAAATTTGACAAGTGTCCTTTGCAAATACACTTGTGTAAGTCGCCCAAGAAAAAGTGACCTGAGAGACTTTATCCAAGTGTACTTTAATCATTTTTTAATGAAGTTGCCTAAGAATTTAGGTCGCTTTGGACATTTTGGGAAACCAAAATTTTTTGAGGCATTTATCACAAACTCACATGTACTTTTGACGCATTTAGAGAATTAGCCCATTGACTAAAGTATACTGGAAGTGGAGTCACATATGAAAGCATCAGTATGTTTGGTGAAATGGGTTGGGGCTAGAGCTGGGGCTGAGGCTGAAGCTGGAGCTGGGGCTGGGGCTAGGGCTTATATTATAAGCCGAAATTGAAATTTGTATTTTTGTAAACTTGTTTGGCAAATGGGGTGGGGTTGAGGCTTATTATTGCAAAATTACTAAAAAGAACATAATTAAATAAGTTTTATGGTATATGTTAGATATTTTTTGTGGGTAAATATTTAATTTATGGTTTATAAGCCCCGGGCTAAAGTTTTTAGCCCCTTTTATGGGGCTGGGGCTTATAGAGGCTTATGACTTCATAAGTCTGAGTGACAAACGGGGCTTAGTTTATAGGGTGTGTTTGGGGAGGGGATTATAGGGGCTTATTGGGGCTTGGGATTTTAAAATAAGTTAGCCTACAAAATAAGCCCCGTTTGTCACGCGGGCTTATGAAGTCATAAGCCTCTATAAGCCCCAACCCTATAAAAGAGGCTAAAAACTTTAGCCCGGGGCTTATGAACCATAAATTACATATTTACCTACAAAAAATATCTAACATATACCATAAAACTCATTTAATTATGTCCTTTTTAGTAATTTTGCAATAATAAGCCTTAGCCCTAGCCCATTTGCCAAACAAGTTTATAAAAATACAAATTTTAATTTCGGCTTATAATATAAGCCCTAGCCCCAGCTCCAGCTTTAGCCTCAACCCCATCTCTAGCCCCAACCCATTTCACCAAACATACCCTATGGGTGTGTTTGGGGAGGGGATTATAGGGGCTTATTGGGGCTTGGGCTTTTAAAATAAGTCGGCCTATAAACTAAGCCCTGTTTGTCACGCGGGCTTATGAAGTCATAAGCCTCTATAAGCCACAACCCTATAAAAGGGGCTAAAAACTTTAGCCCAGGGCTTATGGACCATAAATTACATAGTTACCCACAAAAAATATCTAACATATACCATAAAACTCATTTAATTATGTCCTTTTTAGTAATTTTGCAATAATAAGCCTCAGCCCATTTGCCAAACAAGTTTACAAAAATACAAATTTCAATTTCGGATTATAATATAAGCCCTAGCCCCAGCTCCAGCTCCAGCCTCAGCCTCAGCTCTAGCCCCATCCCATTTCACCAAACATACCTTATGGGTGTGTTTGGGGAGGGGATTATAAGGGCTTATTGGGGCTTGGGCTTTTAAAATAAGTCAGCCTATGGGTGTGTTTGGGGAGGGGATTATAGGGGCTTATTGGGGCTTGGGCTTTTAAAATAAGTCGGCTTATAAACTAAACCTCGTTTGTCACGCGGGCTTATGAAGTCATAAGCCTCTATAAGCCCCAGCCCCATAAAAGGGGCTAAAAACTTTAGCCAGGTGCTTATGGACCATAAATTACATATTTACCCACAAAAAAATCTAACATATACCATAAAACTCATTTAATTATGTAATTTTTAGTAATTTTACAATAATAAGCCTCAGCCTCAGTCCATTTGCCAAACAAGTTTACAAAAATACAAATTTTAATTTCGGCTTATAATATAAGCCCTAGCCCTAGCTCCAGCCTCAGTCCTAGCTCTAGCCCCATCCCATTTCACCAAACATACCCTATATGTCGTGTCAACATACTACATACCTGTGACTTCCTATGACTACCTACCTATATCAGAGAAGTCTTGTTACACCCTAAAACTGATTATATAGTTTGACTAGATTATTTTATAGTGTATGTTTAAAAGTATATGAGTAGAATAATATGTGATTGGGTGGTCAATAAATCTGGCGTTGGAAGTGAAAAACGAGAGTCAAATATAGAAGTCAAAGGACTAGAAATGATATACATTCTAGACTCGTGGTATGAAGTGTCAAAAGTGGAACTTATGGGGCTAAATGCGTGAATATAGTTATAATCAGATTTTAATAGGGAAATGTCTAGAAAAGTCTTTCATTTTCACAAAAAGACCAAGAACTTAAACGTATGTGAAGGTGGATGGGGACTGATGAAGAAAGGGTGATTTTTTTGAGTAAAAGGTTTTTTCGGTAAATTTATGAAAAGGTGATTTTGATGATTAAGAACTATGTGAAAGTCTTGGAGCATTAGTATTTTGTGATGAACATGAGGAGGAAAAAATTTTATACAATTTATTCAAGAATTGAAAGAAATATGTAAAGATTAGTTTTCCTTATTAAGTGTCTAGTAATTTGATGCAATAAATCCAATGTAAGAAAGCTTGACTTTTTTCTCAAATTAAGGTTCATGTATGATTTGAGAATTTTTGGTAATATAATTATTGAGTCAAATTGATAATTTTTATATGTTATATGATCAAGTTCTTTTATGATATGCACAACAATTCATGCGCCAGTCGTGTTTGAGGTGAAACCCAACTTATTACGGAGTAGTTAAAATGCTTGCAATCTTAAGAGTTCCTAAGTATATTTAAATAAGTAAATTAAGAGTAGTGTTGTTAATCTCACTTGATTTGATAAACGATGAGTTTGAAAGTGTTTTAAACAAGGTAAATAATGTTGATATGGTTTGATATGTTAGAAAACAAGTTTGGGTGTCAAAGGAGTTGGTTTTGAGTCTAACACGCTAATGTGTCGCATCAAACCAATTTTTCGATTTTGGTCATTTTGCAAAAAAATCATATCAAAACAATGTAACTCGGTTTAAGGTGTACAAAATATCGCTGGAAAGGTATTGATGTCTAATTTATCAAAACAATGTAACTCGGCTTGTTTGGATAAACAATATTTTTTAACGGCAGAATTTTATTAAAAAACAACTAGCAAAGCGCTAGGAAAATTACAAAGATATTAAATGAGGATTTTTAAGCCACTCAATCCAACTAAATGAGCCTTTACATCTATAACGGAACCAATAAAACGACCGTGCCACCACATCTTTAAATATCACCGCCTTTGAAGGAAACTCCGAGTCGAAAACACATTATTATGGAAACTCCAAATATGCCACCACATAGCATGGCAAACTTCTCCAAAAAACTGCTTATGCTTAACCGAAAGCCACAAGCTCAAAATCCACTCCAACCAATCTTCGTAAGAAGACAAGTCCGAATAGCTAACATCCCACCATCGAGATATCTTACACAAAACCTCTCTAGTAATTCGGCAAATGAAGAAAATATGTCGAGACGATTCAGCCGCCTCACCACACATAGGGCATATGATAGACCCGATCTCAATGCCTCTCCAAGATATATTAATTCTAGTTTGTAAACAATCTATCTTAACTTTTCAAGCATGAACATTCACCTTGATAGGCATTGCCTTAATCCAACACGTCTTAGAAGTAATCTCCGGCAGCATTTTATCATCAAGCAACTTTCTAACCGAAGCAACAAAAAATTCTCCTGAGCCCTCCAGGGACCACGTCCATCTATCCCTCATATCAGCGAGCAAAGTACCTTCCACCTTTTCCAACATCACATCAAACTGAACTCGTTCCACACCTCACATCGGCTCACGACGAAAAGAATAAACCAAGTTACTATGATTCATCTTCAAAGCAACATCTATATTTTTACTCAACTCTAACGCGTATAACCTAGGGTATAAGTTTTTGAAAACAGAACCCTCATGCCATGGTTCCTCCCAAAACAAAGTGTTAGCCTCATTTCCTAACTTTTTATGAATAAAGTTAACTAAATCAGTACCTTGCTCTTTAAACATTTCCACTTCATGAACAATATCTAACCATATGGAAGGGAAAGACGATTTGGCCTTCTTACTACATTTTCCATCTCCTCCGTGAATCGCTTTAATAACCCTTGTCCATAAAGACGAGCTTTGAGTAAAGAAACGCCACACCCATTTAAACATAAGATCTCTATTCAATGCAAATAAACTCGACACCCCTTAGCCGCCTTTGTCTTTTGAAGGCAATACATTTTTCCATTTCACCCATATTGGTTTTTTACCGACAAGATCAACTCTATTGAAAAAATAAGATCGAATGGATTCCATTCGTTGTAACACCTTCATGGGAACTTTAAATAGCGACATATGACAGATTGGCATTGAGCCTAATACCGATTTAATAAGAGTTAATCTACCACCTATTGATAGAGTCTTCATCTTCCATTTAGATAACCGAGTAACCATACCCTCTACCGTCTCTTTCCAAGACTGAATTTAAGAGATAAGCCTACCCACTTTTGATCCTAAATAAGTAAATGAAGTTGGAGAGTGACACATCCAATTTTCCTTGCTGTTTGATCCACTTTGTCTGCATCTACAGAAATTCCTAAAAGTTTACTTTTGCTCATGTTAATACGAAGCCCCGACGCACGATGAAAACACTCCAAACGTGAACAATAATATCAATATTGGCCTCATTCCACTGACCCACAAATATAGCGTCGTCGGCATAGAACATATGAGATAAATGTAACGAAGAACTTAAAGTGATACCATTGAACATACCTACGTCCACCACTCTTTGGAACGATATGTGTAAACTTTTCATGACCAAAATAAACAAAAAAAGAGTAACGGGTCCCCCAGTTTCAAGCCTTTGTAAAATTGAAATTCCTCTGTGGGGCTACCATTCACCATAACCGAACCCCTAGAAGAACGAAGACAATTTTGGATCCACCCACACTACTTGTCACCAAAACCGAATCTTCTCAAAATATCATCCAAAAAGTCCCACCGAACCGAATCATAAGCCTTCTTAAAATTGACCTTGAAAACAAAAGACTGTTTCTTTTTCGACTTGCACCATTGTAAAATTTCGTTCAAAATAAATGGACCATCTAAGATTTGTCTATCAACAACAAAAGCTGATTGAACCTCGTTAACAAGATTTCCAAAAATGATCACAATACGATTTGCCAAAATTTTTGCAATGATTTTATATAATCTCCCGATTAAGCTAATAGGTCTAAAGTCTTTGACCATATTAGCATCAGGAATCTTTGGGATTAAAGCAATAAAAGAGGAATTACCACCTTTAGGGAAGTACCCTTGTTGAAAAAAACAACCCGTCCGGACCAGGAGATTTTTCTATCCCACAATCCCATACTGCCTTTTTGATCTCATCTTTAGTCACTTCACATTCCAAATCATTACGTTGGTCAGAAGTTAATTTACTCAGGAAGTTCAAATCAATATGAAGCCGAGTCTTCATCGGTTTTTCAAAACAGTTTTTAAAGTGTGATAAAAACTCCCTTTTCACCAAGTCAGGAGATTCGATCCAATTACCATCAACCAAAATGCCACGAATAGCAAGCCGACTCCTTTTTTTATTAAGGATACCATGATAATACTTAGAATTTTCATCTCCCTCAATAGCCCATTTAATCTTCGCCTTTTGAGCCAACTCCAACGATTGAAGCTTCTCCAACTCTTGAAGCGTTTTTATGACATTTGTTCTTTTATTTACTACATCGACATCACCTTCTCTTTTATCTATAACCAAATCCAACTCCGCAAGCTCATTTTTTAAATTACACTTGTTATTTCTAAAAACCCCCTTATTTTTTTATTCCACCCTCTAATCTTTTCTTTCAGGTATTTAAGCTTTTTCATCATCTTGATCATAACGTTTGTATCCACCGCTGGCGCTTCTTTATAAGAATCTTCAACAAGCTTATCAAAACCCTCCATTTCGAACCAATAGTGAAAATATCTAAACGGAACAGGCCCATAATCATAATGTGATTCACGCATTAGGATCGCACGGTGATCAGATAAATAGCGATCCAATGAAACTGCTGAAATATTAGGACACGAATTCATAAGACTTTTAGAAATTAAAAATCTATTAAGTTTACTCATCTTAGTAGCATATTTATGACACCAAGTAAAAGAGCATCCACCTAAGGGCACCTCCTCCAATCCCACGTTTGAAATAAACGTATTAAATATATTCGGGCCTTGCACATTAAACACCGAGCCAAATCTTTTTGCTTTTTTACGAACTTCATTAAAATCCCCCATTATTACCACCTTGCCATTCCAATTCTCCATCACACTGGATAAATAATCCTACATCTTTTTTTCAGTTAACTCTTAAGGAGCATAAACCGAAATTATAAGAAGATTTTTTTCGTTGAGCATCCAAACGCCTCTAATGATAACAAAATAATCCTACACCATAACGTTGAGTTTCTTGAACGATTTAGGATTCCACACACAAAGAATCCCACCCGAATTACCAATAGAATCACTATACACGTAGTCGAAAGCAAAATTTCCCCAACAACTCTTTATATAAAAAAGTTCAATATTTTCCATTTTTGTTTCTTGCAAAGATTAGAAATTCACCTTATTATTCACACATAACTCCTTAACCCAATCTTTTTAGCCTTTTGGGCGAGGCCTTGAACATTTAACGACAAAAAATTCATCGATGAACTACATTCCCTCCTTGTGATTCAATTATCTCTTCCATATTTTTTATGCAACCCTCCATGTTATATCCCATTGTTTGTCCCACCTTAACCATGTCATCCATCAATTGTAATATGGAGCCACCTGACCTTGGCATTCCAGCCTTTTGAAAATGACCTGAACACATTGATTGTGCTACGTCTTCTTTTGCTTTTTTCTTCGCACAATACTTCTTTGCTCCAGAATCTGATTCTTCCTCCTGAATTCTATGAAAGTCTTCACCACTCATCCTTTTTTATTCATTACTCTTATTCGGATACTCTACTGTTGCCTATTTTGTGTCATTTGGAGTAAAACCTGGAGGAAACTTCAAACTATTCTCTTCATTAGCATTTTTGTTATGGACATCTTCTTTCTTATTGAGTAATCATAAATTTTTAACGGATCCTCTGAATTCGCCTCTTTTTGCCTAACAGATACATCTTCATCCTTAGTTTTGGGGATTTCTTCCTCAAACTTCGAATCAGGAACCACTTCAATGTCACCGTCTTCGTCCCACTTTGTGCGTTTTTTTTAATTCCATATCATTACCAATAAACTCTTTACTATTTATCTCGTCTTCCGTATCAGTTTTCTCTTCATTTTTCTCCACAAAGTCAGGAACCCATCCAGAAATTTCTTTAGCCCGCACATAAAACACCTTGCCTTGACATACGATTTTAAACGACTGAAGAATAATTGAATTAATTTTTGTGTTGATACATATTCTTTTCCTATGAAGACACACTTCCTCTTGATCTTCAACATGTATTAGCGTACCCCATATAGATGCAATACGTTTAAAGGTATTTTCTGACCACATCTTTAACAGTATACCCTCAATATCCACCCAAGTGACCCTCCCATCTATAATAAAATTAGTTGACGCTTGTTGCAATTGAGAAAACCATGTTCCAATACCCACACTAGACTGAAACATTTGTTTTGCTTCTTTTGACTGAAATTCTAACATTATCCAGTAGCCACCCATGTATTTTAACTCAATGTTCTCAAAGCCTTCCTTATCTAAAACCACCTTCAAGTTTGTCAACGATGCAATATCCTTCACTTTACCCATTAAAAAGTTGGAATAGTCACGCTGATTCACACATGTACTATCGAGTACCAAAGCTGGCTTAGACTCCATCTTCGTATTTTGAGAGCCCTTAACAACATTAACATAAGAGCTTGAATACCCCTTTACCCCTTTATTTTTAGGATCGTCACCTGTATTGGATCTAAATTCTCCATTAGCATTTGTTTGAGTACTTTTTTTCATCAGGGGCTCTCTTTGAAACCTAGCGACATTAGCATGAATTTCATGTCGTCCAACTCATACCGTACATAAATTATTAACCAATCGTTCCGTATCGAAGATCTTTATGAAACGTACAAAGCCAAACCGTTTACCTGCTTTCGATCTTCTATTAGGGATGTAAGCATCAACCACTGTCCATATTGCTTACATGTATTCCACAAACCCTTCGCATTAAACTGGTGTGGGAAATTAGTAATAAACACAGATGTAAAAATCTTTTGTACCCCATCCTCCTTGGAACGTTCCCCCATAATGAAAACCCTAAAAAAACAAAATTGTACCGAGGTTTTGAAAGAAGAAAAGATGAGAAGAAAACAAAAAACGAGAATCGGATCCCTATGCTCCCATGGTAAGAGATCGCCTAACGCGCTCGTTTAGAAATCAAATCAATCAGTGATGATCTTGATAAACAGGAGTTATAACAATCACCGCACATAGAGAGGTAGTTGATACATCGATTTAAGATTCATATTAAATTTAAGGTTTCTCCATGATCGCTGTTATTAGGGTTTTTAGAATATCTCTAATAAAAAGAAATCACAAGACAAATGACATGGTGCTTGTTGTGAGGGCGTTCTCTTGATTTTGTTGTTTTTTCCTCGAAGGGGTTTGTCCCTCGATATTGTTTGGATAAACAATTATGAGTATGATATATGTAAATCCTTGAATTTTAGAGCTTAGTAAAAAGTAAGTCGACAGATAGTACACGATTAATATGTGATAGTAGTTAATTGAGTATGTTTACGATTTTTACGCAAATATGTGAATGAATCATAAGGTGTAAACTTTATGTGAATTAGAAATTATGTGGAATGTACTATAAGACATTAATACCTTTATTATCTAAAGTGTCTTGCGAGAACTTTATTTATATGCAAATAGCCTAATTTTAAAGTGTGAAGTTTAGGTAAGTGAATAGTCAAAATGTTATAGTGTTAATGTGTGAAGTTTGTATATATGAATAGTCAAAGTTTCAAATTGTGAAGTTTATATGCATGTTAAATAGCTAAAGAGCGAACGAGTGAAGGTTATATCTGTGAATAGTCAAGTGTCATTGTGTTAAGTTTATATGCATGTGAATAGCTAAAGTAATAATGTGTGAAGTTGTATACGTTGAGTATGATGTGAAATATACACCTTTAGGTGTAAATGATAGCACCCTTCGGGTTAATGGAATGAATCCTTCGAGGTAAGTGAAAGCACTCTCCGGAATAATGAATAACACTCTTCGGGGTAAGTTATAATACCGATGAAAGTTTAACTTATGTGAATAGAACTTGTTATGCGTTTAATAGCCAATTGATGGTGTTGACTGTGAGTTACGTTTGTTATATTTCTACCAATTACTTATTAAGCATAAAGCTTACGTTTCAATTGTTAAATGTTTTGTAGGTTTTTAAGTATGAAAAGATAAATATAAGAAGCTTGTGACGATTAGAGGTGGGAGTGAATGCTACTCGCATATATTGCTTATAGTCACGAGTAAATCTTGAGAACTATGCTATGATATAGTCGCGTGCCTTGTTTTATAGGTCAATGTATTTTGAATAGTAAACAAGTTTTGATGTAACGGGTAAAAAATGAACCCGGTGGCATTTTTTATATATGCTTTAAAATGAAATGAAGTTGGGATTTAAATGTAGTTAAGGGTGCGCTTGGTTCAAATAAGGTAATCGGAATAGGAAAGGTAAAGGGTATACTAAGGAATATAATGAACCACTTTCATTGCATTGATGTTGGTTGGTTCGTTGATTTGTATGAATCGTTACAAGCACACACATACTAGCAAGTGAATCTCCTTAATATGTTCATTGATATATAATTTTTAACATGTCTTTACAATCATTTGCAAATTATTTACTGTATATATTTTTATACATAGTAGTCTTTGTAGAATTTTGTTAAAAAGTCTAAAGGTAATAAAATTCTAATTTATATGTATTACGTATGATATCCTGTAAACACATCTTTTACATAAGTACATATGGTATAAACTTTATGTATATACATAAAAATATATGATTTTTTGGAGCAGACATCAATAGTCGTATGAAATTTACGTTAGAAATTGATATACATCAATCTGGTAACAAAAAAATATATCAATTTACAATATAAAAAAATAAAAGATAAATGGGCTAAAATTTAGGAAGGTTGATCGTGGGGTAAAAAGAAGGATAAGTGGGTAATCATTTTCTAATACCCCCAATTTGGTGAGTAATGGGTTATACCCACTTTTAGGTAATGAAAAAAATGCATTATAAGAAACCAAGCATCACTTTTCATTATAATTATCATTGATTACCCTCTAAAACATCCAACCAAGCACATCCTAAGTTTCTTTCAAGAGTTAAACGAAGAGTTTGAATATGTTAACAGTCAAACACGTTGTTTTTTAACCAGCTAGTCTAATAATTGTTTTAAGATTTGTGTATAAAAAAAATACCCAGGGTGTTTCAACTTGCAAAAGCTAAACATTTTACATCTCTAAAGACTAAGGGTGCGTTTGGTACATGCCTATGGGAATCAAGATATCATTGCATACCCATAGATCCATAGTAGTGGGAATAGGTGCATTTGATATCCATTGCCATATGCCCTCGTGTTTTTCTTTCTCCACCACATATATTTCAAATATTCAAATTTCTCAACCACATACATTTCAAATATTTAAATTCTATTAAAAAAATTCAAACCCAACCAAACAACACTTTTGAAAAAATCATACCCATTCATATTACACTTGATAATCAAACCCATACCTATAGTGATTCCGTCAAGCCTACCAAACGTACCCTAACATTGCAAAAAAATTCGTTACTGCTAACGTGGGTCTCACGTGATATTTTTTCTATCATTTTGTTTGTCACAACCACTACCGCCCCCTTTAATTTGTTACTCTAGTAAAAACCAAATCAATTTACATTGCAAACTAAAACACGAATCAATCTCATATGGGCAAAATCATTTACATTGCCAACTTAAACTCAAAATCTCTCTTTGTAATCAACCCACCACCACGTATCTACAACCTGCTAACACAGCCAGGACAAATAAAATGACAAAATATCCTATCATGTGAGACTCACGTTAGCAGATAAAGAAAATGAAGTTGCATTGTTAGTCCATAGGGATGAAAACTGTTTGACTTTTGCTACGGAAGGATGGTGATGGCCAAACTCTTTAGACAGAGATTTGAAAATCGTAATGATGCTTTTTGTAATATTCACAAATCAAATTGATGTACTTTGCGGTTTACTCTATATAAATTTACCAAAAGTTAGTTATGCGGTTATACGATGATTTATGTCAGTTATTTACCAACCGGTGTGTCGTTTATTTTATGCGCTTTGGACCAGCAAGGGGAGTTGCTGCCTTAACCCTCGTTATTTGTTGTGACGGTGTTAAATTAGCTCACACAGATGTGCATCACACAACACATGACTCATATAGGATCGTAACCTAATTAACCTTTTGATCTTGAGTAAATTAAATTCACCTGATATAACCTTTTGATCTTGAGTAAATAACAAATACATAGAATAATACAATGCTGTCTAATTCCTTTTCAGCATAAGACACAATGTAATACTACGTATAAACAAGTTTGCACTAATACAATTGTTCAATATAATGTTTTAGTAGGAAGGAGATGGACTAACGGGCATATAGTTAAGTACGCATAAGTACGTCCCAACATACAAAGAGCCAAATTATTACATCAATTTGCGAGATGAAAGAACATGGATCTTTATTTCCTCTTTTTCTCCTTCCCATTGTGTGGACGTAGTTTTGAACGACGTTGCTTGAACAAATAGAGATATAGTTGCAACCAAAGAAATGGATAGCAGATAAGGACCGTCTGGTTTAAGAAAAATAGTGAGAACACAAAGAAATAGAATGAGTAAAGTATATACGTACAAAAAGAAAGTGCCTGTTTTTATTCCTATAAATGCTAAAAGAGCAAAGATATTTATTTGAGTTATGAAAAGGGACATATGATTAGAGATACCTTGACAAAGGTATAGTAGCTGAATGGGATGGAAGCAAAGTAATCTGCATATATATGTTTGTCCATGATAACTTGGAGCGATTTGTACATTGTCCACACTGTTTAGTAGTACCGTAGCAGAAAAAGATTTAACAAATGTTCGATCAGTATTTGCAATGTGCACAAAGTTTAAACTATCAATAAAGGTAACAGAGAAACCAAGCCACTTACTTTCACCCGCGACCCCAGTTGGATAAATCACAATGAAGACTGTGTACCTAGAAAAATGGTAACAATCTTGTTTTAGACAACTGAAAAAGAAAGTGGTCTGGTGTACATACTTGAACACATTAATACATAGCCTGATTTTAAAGGAAATGAACCGAACCTGAGGTACATAAGGAAAGAGGGGCAGTTTCCCACGCAGCTCAAAGCATAGAATGGATACCTAATTATCTGTTCACTTAAAATTGGTCAAAACAACTTATTCTTATTGATGCTTTGAGCAGCTTATTCAAAATGCTTAAATACAGCTACAAGCATAGTAAAAAGACAGTTACCTCAATGAAACACCAAGCAACAAATGTAATAAAAACCGCAGGTAATTCTTGGACCTACATGAAGAAATAGCTAAAAGGATGATAATTAGCACACACACACAACAATGTCAAAGATGTTCAAAATTATCATACTTATATCTCCTTCATTTGTCACTATAATAAATAATGTGGTTCAAGTTTAATCTCAAAAATTTACAATAGAGGATAAATATCCAGACCTCATCAATTCCACGAACAATTGCAAGTAGAAAATGAGTCCTCCCTGCCCATTGTAACAGAGGGAAAAGAAATCCGCTAGGAACAATACCTTGAATATAAAAGAGAAAACATAGGAAATAGAATTATTAAAGTGAGACCCATTAAGAATAATATACCTTCACAATCACATATATTAACATTTGAGGAGTTATAATGTTCTCCGGTACTCACCTATAGCTCCATGTAACACTTCTATGAATGCAAGTTTTTGTAAAGTGCCTGTTTCGGGACAACAAAAAGATGCACAAAATAAGGCTATAAATTATGTAACAACACAAGTCCTTAGTGCTAGAATGAAGAAAAAATATATATAACCATTGGCACCCAGTTGGCCAATTTGCGAAAACGATTAAAACTAAGTTACTTTATTTCGCCATGTGCAACATATGTAAATGAACTGTCTGGTACAATTAGAATTCCTTTTAAAGAACCTTTAGTTATAAAAAGAGGGACTAATTTAGTGTACTTTGACATGTTTCCTCAAGTTTGGAGAGTTGACTCTACTGACTTGGCGAGGGGAGTTAATAGTTAGGTAACTGTAAATATTTAGATATCAAATTCTGATTTTTGATAGCGGAAATACATAGTATAGTTTAATACTGTAATTAGACAAAATCTATCTATGTGCGAGCTACATGTATTAGCTTGATAGTGGTGGCAATTCCCGTCACACACACGAGGTATAAAATATTCAACCGGCAAGTGCCAACATGGGTTGTCTCTGCAATATGTAGGCTAAACGTGCTCACTTGGGGCTGAGATTTGAAGGCGATAAACTAAACGCGTCATTTTCGCATTTAATTATACCAACCCAACCCGACCCGCACCTTAATTCTTGAAACATGAGAGCAATAAAGTTAAGAAATCCTGAAAATCTGAATTGATATACTTACATTAGACTACACAAACAACTATGTCTCCTAAGGGGCTGGGTGTGTGACATTAGCCTCGAAAATGATTATCTTATGTTTTCAAGTAGTAGATAATTAGTTTCCAGAGTTTGGGTAGCAGCTAACAATACTAACTCTAGGGAAATTTCACAAGTTAAACAGTCATTCTTTTTTAATGCAGAAAACTTAAATAAGAATGACTTACAAATTAGTTCTCCAGCAGAAGCATAGGCACCATTGACTGACTTTGTAGACAAGAAATCAACTAAGATTCTAAACAAAGCAATAGCCCTGCAATTTTTAACCACACAACAATGTCATGAACTCATGATAAGTTTTTTTTTTTTAAAGGTAACAGATATAAAGACAAACACACTTACCATCCTATAGCTTGAGCAGAGTTGTATAAGAAAAGATAAAGATTCGAGACGCGACCCATTTGTTTGATATCAGTGGAAGACAAAGGAAGTTGGTTTTAAAATGTAGCAGAAATCAATGGTGTTGAGTAAGCCATGTGAATCATGTGGTGGTGGTGGTTGTTTGTTGCACATTGGCTCGGGTAGGTTGGGTCATATAAATGGTACACTATCTAAGAGTGCCTTTGGTATCTTATTTTTTGCAGGTTTAAATTCAATACTTAAGTATTTCGTTTGAGAGTTTACTTTTCAAATAGGATAAGAGGCCCACAAAACCCAAGAGGCCAAAGGGTGACTTTTATATATTTCTCTTTATCTCTCTCACACCCTTGCACATATTTTATTTTTAAATAATATTTTTAATTTCTATTTTATTTAAATATTTTTTTTCTTTTACCTCTAAACCAAATTTAAATCTAAATCTTAAACCAAATCCAATTCTAATTCTAAACTCATCTACCAACCAAACGCACCCTAAGATTCAGCAGAACCCCTCGTATATTTATTTCTTATCTTATTTTATTCGAGTAAAATTGGAAGCAAGGTTAGTATTTATTTCTTCCAGCAGTATGTATCTACTTTATTTCTTCTAGCAGTGCATATCAATAAAATTTTATAGCGTCAGATAATTGTAGTGATAAAATAAGAGTTTATGGGTTATAAACGAAAAATAATAAAAGTTTGAGGATTTAGGGATTAAACACAATGTTTTGAAACCCGGTTCGACCCGACCAGTTCAACCAATTGAACTGGTTCCAGTCAAAAAACGGGTCAAATTAAACCGGTTTTAATATTTTCGAAACCAATATATTGTAGAATAGCTCATAGTGTAATATTTGAAAACTTACCAAGCTAACCGGGTCAACATAAGACTCCCTTATGTATGACCGGCCTAGACTAGGTATAAATACTCCTCTCCACATCTTTGAGAGGGTTGGTTGTTCATTTGGTTCTTTCACATAATACATTTCCCCTTCCTTTCTCTCTCTAAGTTTTACAACCTACTTTCTCTCTCTAGACTTTCTTTTGCTCATTTGTTAAGTGATTTGATACATCTAAAATTGGTATCAGTCGTCATGGGGTGATATCGTAAGCTTGTGTGCGTTTATATCTTATTTAGATCGTTGGTTCTAGTTGTTCTTTTGATCTCGTGTCTTGAAAATCAAAGCTTAGATTTTTATGTTTAAAAGTGTTAAAGTTTATATTTTTAAGCAAGATCTAGGTCTAAGATAACTAGTTGTGCAAGAAAAATGCAAGGTAAAACGTCAAAAGGGTGTGTTTTTGGTATTTTTGTGGAAAAAGTACGTTTTTATTTTGAAGCTAGCGAAATATGTATGAATCTAGCGAAATATGTATGCAGGCGAAACATGTAGGCGAAATATGTTTATAGGCGATTTATGACAGGTTGTTAGTTCAAGCGAAATACGTACTTGTGCAAAACGAAACTCTGTCCAATTTACATAAACCAAGCGAAACATTATATTGCCATATTTCAAGCAAAACATTATAAGCGAAACATTACAATTGTCATATTTCAAGCGAAACATTACAACTGTCATATTCCATGCGAAACATTACATCCATCACAAAAATATTTTATTTTTTACGGTTTGTCTTACTTTGTAAAATCCCATGAAATAATTGGATTTCTCGGTTTTAGTAAAGATTTATAAAATCCCGTGGAATATCAATCTTAATCACCGACAACAACAACCCTTAACACAATCCTCCTTTATTACTGTTTGATCAATCTTTAATCATTTCACTTTTCAATTAAAGCAAGCTGACTACTTTAGCAGAACACATAATTGTTGCTGGAGCTGAGAACCGTCCTCCAATGCTTGAAAAATCAATGTACGATTCATGGGCAAGTCGTATACGTTTATTCATCAAAGGGAAGAAAAATAGTAAGATGATGCTTGATTCCATCGACAATGGTCTACTGGTTTACCCAACTGTTGAAGAAAATAAGCAGACTCGACCTAAGAAATACTCTGAACTCACTGAAGCACAACAACTTCAAGATGACTGTGATGTTCAAGCAACAAATATCATTCTTTACGATCTTCCACCCGATGTGTATGCACTTGTAAATCATCAAGAAGCAGCTAAGGATATTTGAGGTAGAGTCAAACTACTAATGAAAGGCACTGAATTATCATACCAAGAACGTGAATGCAGGTTGTACAACTTGTTTGATAAGTTTGCTTATGTTCAGGGTAAAACATTGTATGAGTACTATTGGAGATTCTCTCAGCTGATCAATGACATGCATACTATTGGTATGACAATGCAGCAAGTTCAAATCAATACCAAGTTTCTGAATGCTCTTCCACCGAAATGGAGCAAGTTTGTCACTGATGTGAAGTTAGCAACGAGTTTGTATACCATCAACTATGATCAGTT
>BQNB010002593.1:52585-123091 GCA_026074375.1 Tanacetum coccineum | reverse complement strand
GATCAAGTGGGTCAATCGGGATCTGAAAGTAGCCGGAGAATCCGTCCAAAAAGCAATAGCACTCATTTCCGGCTAATCTTTCAAGCATCTGTGTTGGGAATTATTGAAAACGACTAAGTGTCGTTTCTGCTGTTAGAGATGTTTGTTTCTGCTGATGGCATTAAGTAGTTTCTGCTGATTATATTCCTGCTGGTCATGTTCTCATTTCTGCTGACAGATATAGAATCTGCTGATCTTATTTATAGACGTGATTATTGTATGCAGGAATTATAGTTATATTCTAGAGTTATCTCATGAAGATAGGAATGAGATATATTAGGAAGTGATTGATGTATATCTCTTACGCGTTTTTAGGTGATTGATGTATATCTCTTACGCGTTTTTAGCTTTAGCAATTTAGGGTTTCTTCTCTATAAAAGAAACCATTAGCATTAGGGTTTTGTACCGATTACGAATTATAAAAAAACAATTTATTATCAATAGAGAGATCCATAGAGGATCATTGTTTATATTTGTTCTTCTTTATACTGCATTGTTTAGTTTCCGCCTAAACAATTGTTAGAGTCTCTCACGTATATACTTGTGATTACATAAGTACTATACAACCACAAAGGCTAGAAGATCTATCTAGTTCTAGATCCTAACAAGTGGTATCAGAGCCTGGAGAGAGCCTCTGATAAAGAAGAATCACTTGTTACCACAACAAAACTTTGTTTCTCTAACCGTTAACTATGTCAGAACCCATGCCTACTATACCTACTCAGTCACCATTCACTTATCCTAACCCTAATCCATCTGCTTCACCTTCATTCACTCAAGATGATACCTCGGAATCTTTCATACCTGAACCCACACAACCAATGCCTACATTCACTCAAACTGCTTTCTCACAACCTGCTTTCTCACAACCAAATCAATCTATCTTCTCACAACCTGCTGTTCACTTTCAACAGACTCAACCTACTCAGACCAACCAGACTGGTCAGCAGTACCCTAACAATGTCCAGTCACAACAGTTTCAACAGTTCCAAACAGCCACTATCTCTGCCAACAATGCAAAATTTCCTTATCTAGAGAAGGAAAAATATGAGATATGGGCTATGAAGATGGAGTACTGGATACAGAATGCTGATCATAATCTTTGGAGGATTGTTCAGCAAGGGAACAGTCCAAAGAGGTTGGGAAAAGATGCGAAAGGAAATACAATTGTTCATCCTCCTGTCTCTCTTGATGAGCATGTTGCTGTACAAAGGGAGAATAAGGTGAGAACCTTGTTGCTTCAGGCTCTACCTGAAGATCATATGCCCGATTTTCATCATTATGATGATGCAAGGGATATTTGGATGGCAGTTAAGGCAATCACGATCTAAAATCTCCATACATGGTAACCAGCTC
Source organism: Tanacetum coccineum (assembly GCA_026074375.1). Lineage (NCBI taxonomy): Eukaryota > Viridiplantae > Streptophyta > Magnoliopsida > Asterales > Asteraceae > Tanacetum > Tanacetum coccineum. The sequence continues at coordinate 121,696 of BQNB010002593.1, read as the reverse complement.
CTGCGATTAGCATAAAGTTCCATCGGCGCGTGGTTCCAACTTCTCCTTGGGTACATCTTTTCTGATCATACCGCCTACATCTTCATTCTCAAGATTCCCTGGTTTCAGGGCTTCGATCTGAGCTTCTAATATTCGTTTGGGAAGATCCAAACCAATGGTCATGACTAAGGCTCGAACCCGCAATGGCTCAATCCGTTCCTTACGGCTCAATGCATCAGCCACTACGTTTGCCTTCCCTGGATGATAACGAATGTCACAATCGTAATCACTTAGCAATTCTAGCCAACGGCGTTGCCTCATGTTAAGCTCCTTTTGATCGATAATGTGTTGTAGAATTTTATGGTCGGTGAACACGGTGCATTTGGTTCCATATAGGTAATGTCTCCATATCTTTAGAGCAAATACCACCGATCCAAGTTCTAAATCATGAGTGGTGTAGTTCTTCTCGTGAACTTTTAGTTGTCGAGAAGCATAGGCAATCACCTTCTCTCTCTGCATCAATACAGCACCTAAACCCTTGTGTGACGCATCACAGTAGACCACAAAGTCTTCGCTTCCTTCCGGTAAAGCCAGAATTGGTGCACTGCACAACTTCTGCTTTTAACGAAAAGCGATTTCCTTCCCTTCACCCAGTCAAAAAACTTGATTCCTTTCTGAGTAAGCTTTGTCATTGATTTAGCAATCTTCGAAAATCCTTCGATAGTAACCAGCAAGACCTAAAAATTGGCGGATCTCCGTCGGTGTCTTAGGAGATGCCCAATCTTTGATAGATTCGATCTTGGCTGGATCCACATGAATACATCTGCTATCAATGACGTGTCCGAGAAATTGTACCTTTGAAATCCAAAATTCACACTTGAAAAACTTGGCATACAACGTCTCTTTCTTATGCAATTCCAAAATTGCCTTAAGATGTTCTTCGTGCTCTTTCTTGTCCTTCGAATAAATAAGTATGTCATCGATGAAGACAATTACGAACTTATCCAAGTAAGGCTTGCATACTCGGTTCATGAGGTCCATGAATACCGCAGGTGCGTTTGTTAGTCCAAAGGGCATAACCTGAAACTCGTAATGGCCATACCGAGTTCGGAATGCCGTCTTTGGAACGTCCTGCTCTCGTACTCTAAGCTGGTGATAACCCGATCTCAAATCTATCTTACGAATAAATACTGGATCCCTTGAGTTGATCAAAATAATCGACAATCCTTGGGGGGATAACGATTCTTCACTATCAGTCTTATTTACACTCGCGGTAGCAATGCACATCCTGAATGACCCACTCCTTCTTTTTGCAAAACAAGACCGTGCTCCCCAGTGAGGAACTAGGTCAAAAATGAAGCCCTTGTCAGAAAGCTCATAGCAGTTGTTTCTGACAATTTCCTTCATTTCTGGGACGGTGCCAATTCGATAATAGGCACTTCGAGTCTACGGGTGCGGCTCCTGGAATTAATCGATCAGTGAATTCCACTAGTCGAGCCGGAGGAAGACCCGGCAAGTCCTCGGGAAATACTTCAGGAAAATCTCGGACGATTGGTACGTCCTCAAGTTGTTTTCCTTCCGACTTGTCCTCCTCTTTCTTGGCGGATATCTGTGCCAAAAAGATCTGACATCCTTTCGCCATGTACTCTTGAGCCTTTGAACATGAGATAATGGTCAACCGAGATTCTCTCCCGTTGTTACTTTCGTTACCATGAAAAATCAAAGTTTCATTTCCATAGGGAATTTGAACAAGTTTCTCATCACACACGATCACGGCGTGATACTTTCTTAACCAGTCCATGCCGATAATAACGTCGAAACTACCCAGTTCTACGGGCATTAGGTCTATGTTGAACGGATGGTTTAAGAAGTTTAAAGTGCAACCCCGCATAATAGTGTCTACCCCGACTATTTTCCCGTCGGCTAATTCCACATCATAACTATTTTCTAATGGAGTTTGGGCGATGTCAATCAGGGAACTAAACGCAGAAGATATAAAGCTTCTATCGGCACCAGTGTCGAATAAGATAGATGCATAGTGGTTGTTTAAGAGGAACGTACCCGTGACGACATTGGAGTCCGGGTCCCTCGATGCATTCCCTTTCTTCTCTGCATTCCCATTTCCTCCATCCTTATTCTTCAACTTTGAACAATCTCTCTTGAAATGTCCTGGAGCTCCACATTCAAAACAACCATTCCCTTTGGGATTTGCCCCATTGCCCTTCTGGATATAAGCACCATTGTGTTGCCAGAACTCATGTCAATCCGCGGGCAAAGTGCCCTGCCTTGTTGCCCTTGTGGTACTTCTGAGTACACGGGCCATTGTGGTGAAAATGGCACTTGGTACACTTGGGCAAAGATCCCCCATACGTCTTTTTTTTCGCCTGTCACCATATTTGTAAGACCCTTGGCGACATTCTTGCCCAGGAAGGGTTTGTTATGGTGACCATGGTTGTTTCTGGATGAATCATCAGCCTTCCTTTTGTTGTCAGACTGCCTTTCCGCGTAGGTGCGGAGTTTCTGATCCATCAAGTCGTTGGCCAACTCAATAGTCTCATCCAACGTCTTGGGTCTGGCAGATTTGACATTCCCATAAATGTTGTCAGGAAGTCCACTGATGTACTTGTCAACCTTCTCGGTTTCATTGGCAACAAACTTGGTACATATTCAGGGTTAGCATCTTGGAAACTTCAGTGTAGCTGTAACTTCCGTTCCCTTTGACCTTTAGGTTCCACAACTCGATTTCTAGTTTCTTGATTTCACCCTGCGGACAATACTTGTCCGTCATCTTTTTCCTGAGTACCTCCCAAGTCATTGAATATGCTTCAGGACCTAAGGTTCTTATCTGACCGTTCCACCAAGTCAAAGCAGCACCTAACAGAGTGCAGGTGGCAAACTTAACCTGATTTTCAATAGCACAACCACTGATATTGAAGACTGACTCCATCTTTTCAATCCACCGAGTTAAACCGACAACGCCTTCAGTTCCTTTGAAGTTCAAAGGTTGACATTTCATGAAGTCAGCGTAGAAACAAGGGCGCGCAGTTTGCACGTTCCTTCGGTTATCCTCGTGTGAACTGTGGCTTCCATCTCCATTAGTGGAGTTTCGCAGAAGAGCTTGATCAATCATAGCTTGAACGGATTCCGGGGTCATGTTGTTTGGGTTGGTGTTGTTAGGTGTGGTATTCGGTCATCGTCTTGTCGCAGGTGCCATGATTCGTCTAAATCATAAGAGACAAAACGTGAGGTTGAAATCATAACAATATATACAATAATTTACAGATGTGATATCAACACAAGAGAGGTATATAGTACAACATAACACATCTATTTCATTTATAACTTGGAAAATTTTACATGAAATAGTTTTTCGTTACACAAATATAATACAAAAGATCTAAGGCCATGCTAGCGGGGAAAACCCCTAATACTTAACATGCCTGTACAACGTCCTATTAAGAAAAATAACATAAACTACTAGATGTGACTATCAGCATCCCTAGAAGCATCCTGATGATCTGGAATCCTAGCATCTGGTCCTGGCTGTCTAGCTCTCCTATGTTGCTCTCGGCGTGCTAACAACTCAGCTTGTATGTCACTCATCTCTCGCCCCATGTCTCTCATTACTCGGAGAGTCTCTGCCATCTGTTCCTGACGCCTACGGTCAGTCTCTCGAAGCGCTGCTATCTCAGCCTGCTGCATCTAAAAGCGAGTCTCATGTACTTGATGTTGTGTCTGAATGAGAATACCCTGCAGCTGTAGTTGTGTCTGATGTGCCTGGATATGGGTCTCGTGTGCATACACATGATCACGGTGGGTCTGAAGCTCCTGATGGGTCGCCTAACTCAATCCCATCGAGTGAGCCCAAGCCTCTCGAGAAGCATAATCCTCCTCCTCCACCATCCATACTGTCTCCTGGAGAGTCATCATATCCCCCATAAGTAAGTCAACCCGCTGTGAGTCCATAGTGACTCTCTGTGATATACGAGTTCTACCATCCTGAGCATCCTCTAATAAGGCATACAAGTCCTGTGTATCACGCTCATGGAGCTCAGCAAGCTTTGTAACCCTAATATTGACCTCTCCCAAGGTCATAGGTGCTATCTCAGGAACTGCCTCTGCCGGATCTACCCAAGTATCCCTAACACCATACCCAACCTCACTAATCTTTTGTCGTCTCGCTTCAGCATCTACGGTGCTAACAAACCCATAATCTACCCCTCGACCTTCGGTAGGTCTGGCAGTAGAACTCTCCCCGATCTCATATCTGGAGCCTAGAGTGGACAAACACAACCTCTTGCGAGGTGGCAGCTCGGACTCGGGAAGATCATCCTTACGGTCAACGGGTAGTGGTATGTACAAAGATAGTGGTAGTGGTGGTAGTGGAGGTGATGGTAATGCGGCAGTAACTGCATACAATAAAGCTGGGTGGAGGCTATCCTAGAGTGTCAGTGATTGTGGGTTAGGACACCACAAATATGGTAGTAAAGGTGATGGGCACTGGGGTGGTGATGAAAGTGCAGGTAGGGTCGTGCACTTAGCAAGGCACTCTCTTGCAGAGGGTGGTGATAGTGAGATAGGTGGTGATGGTGATGGAGTAGGCATGGCTAGAAGTCTCTCAACCTCTGCCTCTGGTGGAAGGGAGATGGAAGCCTGAAGCCGGACAGCGATCCTAGCTCCAGTGGTAGAAATGTCAGTGGAGGGTGGTGGCATGATAGGCTCTGTTCCCTCAGGTGGGGAATCAGGCTCAACAGTAGGTATAACAACAGCGGAGTTGGCCGGAGCTGGGTGCTCCTCCTCCTCCTCCTCCTCGTCCTCGTCATCGTTCTCCTCATCCTCATCCTCATCATCGGCATCATCCCTAGATGAATCGTCGTCATCATCATCTCCATCATCTCCCCCGTCCATAGGATAGTCAACCTGACCATCCTATGTCTCATCATCCTCATACTCCTTTGGATCCTCTTCGAGATCCGACTCAGTAACATACCCGGGTGACTCAACAGTAGGTGAAACAACAGGAGGTAATGGCTGCTCCTCAGCCGGAAACTCATGCTCATCCTCCAGTGGTATATACTCAGGGTATATAGGCTCTGGCACGTTATCATGATCATGTGCTTGTACGAACATAGGCTCACGCTCATCCTCGTCCTGAGTGAATGCGGTGACTTTGGATCCCTGGGGCCTGGTAGTAATCCAGGTGATGTGGGCTACTGGTTGCATAGGGAGTCCATCGTATCCGTATACGATGACTCGCGGAATGCCTCCATCAGATATCTCCTCATCGGCTCCCCAGAAGACTCTGCCTGGCTCAGAATCGGTATAGACGGAAGTGTAGGTAACCGTAGATGATGCAGAAGACATGACTACTGCAAAAAGCAAAAATAACTTATATAAGTATTAATTATAAGAGAGATCTGTATGTTACGTCTATAAGTTTTACTTATAAGAGTCTTATAGTAGTATACGTAATATAATTTATATTTGCGTATATCAATCATGTAAGCACTTAGTAACTACTAATGCTAAAACAGTGTGTATCATGTAAGCATATATGTGCTAGATGTAAAAAGTAATGCATGTATGTCCCGTGTAAATCCCATTTGTGAAAGCAGTGTTTGAAAATGGTTATAGTCCAGACAAATTTTTTTGACCTGGTTCTCTATAACTTTGGCTCTGATACCAATCTGTAACACCTCCAAATATGGGTTGCAGCGGAATGTTGAATAACTGAGGGTGTTACTTCATAGATCAATAGCACAAGATATGAGAACGACCACTAAACGTGTCGTTTAAAAGATACATTGGATTTAACAAAATACTTGTTCGTTACATAAGCTCATGGCTTCAAATTGTTTGACAACGTAAGTAAAGATTTTGGTTTATAACAAATGTTCCCAAAGTGTAATACGCCCCAAATCTTTAGTATTGACTCTTCCAAAGAGTGACCCCAATGTATCTGAGCACCTTGTGCCTTATTGACCTGAGAAAACATGCTTAAAACGTCAACATAAAGTTGGTGAATTCATAGGTTTATGTAAATCAATAGTAGGACCGCAAGATTTCCAAGTGTATGATTAAGAAACAGATGCAAACATCATAAAAAGTAATTACGTTTTCCTAAGCTCATGACACTGAAGCTCGACATGTATGAATGCAATAAATTACCAATAAATGCCCATGAATGATGTTCTAACCCGCAACATCCCAAATCCGACATGGTATACGTTTGTTGTCCGGCAACCCGGCACAGTGAACGCTACTCACCCAAACGGGGATGTCAATCCCAAATAGATCTATTTATAACATTCGCGTTTGCAATCTAGCAATTGACAGTTCATGATAAAAGGGCTCAGTGGGTTATCGCTACTTATGCAAATACGTAATCATAGTATAAAATGTACACTTGCGTCCAATTTGTAAAACAAAGCATGTTCTCACCCCAACAATGTAAAACATTTAAATAATTATAAAACATGGGGCTATAAACTCACCTTAGTAAATAGTCCACTGAAAATGATAATATATCCAAATACGACAAATGAATCACACCGTCAAATACCTAAGTAAATACGGCCAGTCTTAGTCTACAAGTTTAGGCTAACGACTTTTGTATAAACTACAATAATTTGATAGTTTATATATACTGTTATCACTTGTGTGGTGGTACACATGTTTAATGTATCTGTATTTCACTTGATGGCTCTTGGGAAAGTATACGGTTACACACACTCTAGTTTACGTATAACGCTATTAATAAATATTCATATTTATTAAGTCGTGTTTCAACTCGTATAATATCCGAAAAATATTATAATATGTCCGTACCGTTAAGTGTTTACAAAAATCACTTTCGTTTATAAAATACCCTTAGGTTTTCTATAATTTCAAAACAGCCCCTAGGTTTATAAAATATATACTATTTACATTTTTAAACCTTTAAGTTTCCATTTGTAACATTGGTCCTTCACTTTACAAAATTACACTTTAGGTCCTTTATATGATTCCAATATCCCTAAATATTTCAAAATACAAACAATAGTCCTTCAATATACAAAAACAGTGATTTGACATATTTGAACCCTCAAGTTTCAAAGTTGACACTTTTAGTCTCTAAATTTGTAAAAATTACATTTTAAGCTCGATTAAGTTCTAACAAGTGACAATTGGTTTTATTACTTCCAAATAAGCTATAGAAGCTGAAACTCCTTATAAATAAGCTCGGATAAGCTTATTTATGCTTATTGGGCTTAATGCGCCTTATTGGGCCCGTTAAGGTCCAATAAGCTATTTAAAGGTCCAAGTGAAGTTTCAAAAGTACATAAGCCCTCCTTTAGCTTATTAAAAACTGATAAGCTGAAAAATAAGCTCGGGGGAGCTTATTTGAGCTTATTCGAGCTTATTGGGCTCGTTAGGCCAATAACTCGACCCGAAAGTTTGTAAAAAGGGTTGAATATATTATACAACTTATTTCCTATTAAGCTTATTTGGGTCTGCTTAAGCTGACTTTACTTCGTTGCTTATCCAATAAGCAATTAAGCCCTGGTAATGGGCTTTTGGGCCCATTACGAGTCCATCTAGTGTTTTAAGGGTCTGGGCTTGGTCCATTAAGGTCCATTAGTTTGTCTAGGATTGTTATAAACCTTATAAGCTGTCTAAGCTCACAAATAAGTCGCCAAAGCTTATTTGTGGCTTATAGGCTTTTGTTAGTCACGATAATGGGCCGTTAAGCCCATTTAGGGTTCGGTTTGGTTTTAATGGAACTAATAGTCCATATTAGTTTCAATAAGCTCATAGGTCTCCTAAATAAGCTCATAGAGCTTATAAATAAGCTGTGGGTCCATAGGGTTAGCTTATTGAGCCCACTTGGTTTTGTTCGAGGGCTCTTGGGCTAATTCGACCCATTAGGAATTTATTTAAGGCATGCTTGTTATATTTCGAGTCTAATAAGCTTTATAGTTTAACAATAAGCTCGAATGAGCTTATAATAAGCTACGGGTCCCACCATTTGGGTTGTTGGGCCGGTTGGGCCTAATTCGTAAGCACGTTTGGATTACACAAGGCCCATTGTGGCTCGTTGGTTTCCCTGGTTATATATATGATTCGAAAACGTGCCCTAGTGACTATATGTCGTGTATTTAACATATGTATACGTCGCGTTTTACATGCAAGTGTTGGTTTAAGTCGTGTATACGTTCCCAAGCCATAGTGTCATGTTTATTTGAAGAGTTTACGTGTAGTTTTCGTGAAGGTCGTTTGTAATTGACTTGTGTTCACGTTAGTGTCCATATTAGCGTATAAACGAATTGTTTAAGACTTTATGTTTTCCTTATACGCATTTCCGTGTATTCTAGCACCACACGAGCTCTAAATATGAATTGTATAAGTTTAAACGTGACTTACAAAGAGTCTTAGTGACTTGGTTCGAGTATATGCGAGTAATATGGCAACCTAAATGTGTTCTACATGATTAAGCACCAAAACCTAAGCTTTAAAGCTTTGTAAACACCTAAGACTTGGCTCGTGTACCTCCTTATAACTCGTATGATGACCCTAGTGTATATTGTAGGTTCAAAGGAAAATATGAAGGTGTTTGTTTGCGTTTTATAACCCGAACAAGAGAAGAGACAAAGATGGTTTGGATTAGAGAGAGTGTTTAGTGTATGTGTGAGTTTTCAAGAGTGCTAAATGTCAAGTGTGAGTGTGTATTTATAGGCAAGATAGCTAGTTACAATTCCTAGTCCAAATCCTAACCAAACCGTGCCCTAGACTTAGTGGTTTTGTGGTTTTTAGTTACTCTCTAATGGTTTTGCTAAAACAACTAAGTACATCTCTTAATTACTCAATATTTGTACAAGATTTGCCAAGATTATGAAATCTTATGGTTTTGTGTACATACATGCATGTTGCCGTGGGTTTCCAAGAGAAAAAGAGCTCAAATGGTTATTAACCATTAGGTAATAAGTTACTTAGGGACACATTGTACATGTTTTAATTAAACATGGTTTGTACATGTACTTAAAGAGATATTAGGAAGATTTCTAGGTGATTTGTGGGTTGGACGTGTAGTATCAAGGGAAAAAGAGAAGCTTTTGAGATCTTGCTAGTATTATACAAGTACAAGGTTTAATTACCTTAAGATGTACATGTACTTAGGAAGTTTTAAGGATTTTCCTAGTTGATTTAGTCCCCACATTTGGCCAATATGGCTTAATAACACAAGAATTGATTAAATTTTGTGTTTAAGGTTTAAAAGTGGGTATTGGTTTGAGTCTAGGTAAGTCTAGGTATTTCCGGGGTGTGTCTAAATGTATTTTATTGCGAAACGTAAGCCTTTTACGTGACCAATAAAAATAAAATACGCAAAGTCAATAATTATCTTCTTAATAATTATATAACACTTGTTTGACGTAAACCTTAATTTATTTGGTGACCGTTTACGTTAAATGATTATTTCTAGTCTACGCGATTTAGCTTAAAAGTTAAATTAAAAGTAAACGCGTATCGGACCAAAATAAATAGTGACGAATAATAGGAGTCGTAAAATGACCTGAAATTGAGAAATGTTACAGTCTCCACCCGTTAAAAGAGCTTTGTCCTCAAAGCTTAAGACCTTGTAGTGGATGACGAAGCCCGGTTTGTGAAAAGCTGTGGGTATTTCTGTTTGAACGAATCTTCACGTTCCCAGGTGAACTCAGGACCTCTCCTAGAGTTCCAGCGAACCTTAACCAATGGTATCCGGCTTCGCTTCAATCGTTTGATCTCCCGTTCCATGATTTCAACGGGCTCTTCCACAAACTGGAGCTTATCGTCAATGTGAATTCCTTCTAACGGCATGACTAATGGTTCGTCAGCGTAACATTTCTTCAGATTAGACACATGGAAAGTATGGTGAACCCTGCTCAATTCTTGAGGAAGTTCCAGCTTGTAGGCAACTTTTCTAACCTTGGCTAACACCTTGAAAGGTTCGACATATCTCGGGTTTAACTTACCCGGCTTACCGAAATGTACAACCTCTTTCCAAGGTGAGACCTTGAGCATAACCATATCCCCAACTTTGAACTCCATGGGCTTCTGCTTTAAATCAGTGTAGCTCTTTTGTCGAACCTAAGCAGCTTGAATTCTCTGCTTGATCAGGACGATCTTTTCTGTTGTTTCTTGGATCAATTCTGGACCAGTTAGTTGGGCTTCTCCAACTTTGGCCCATCACATAGGTGATCGAAATTTTCGGCCATAAAGTGCCTCATAGGGTGCGGCCTTTATGCTAGCGTGATAACTGTTGTTATATGAAAATTCGTCTAATGGCAAATGTTTAACCCATCCCTTGCCAAAATTAATCATGCAAGTACGTAGCATGTCCTGAGAGTTTGGATAGTCCTCTCGCTCTGGCCATCGGTTTCTGGATGATACGCAATGCTCATACTTATATCTGTACCCAAAGCTTTCTGAAATGATTTCCAAAAATTTGACGTGAATCTTCCATCACGATTACAGAAGATTGAAACAGGTATTTCGTGTCTTGCTACTTTCCTGTTCAGGTACAACCTTGTTAACTTGTCCAATGGATCATTCTCCCTTATTGGCAAGAAGTGAGCAGATTTTATAAGTCGATCCACAATCACCCAGATGGTGTCAAAACCTTATGACGACTTAGGAAGCTTGGAAATAAAATCCATCATGATATTATCCCATTTCTACTCGGGTATTGCTGGTTGTACTAACAACCCCGATGGCCTTTGGTGTTCGGTCTTGACCCTCGCATATGTCAAGCACTTGCTAACATAGGTGGTAATGTCAGCCTCCATGTTTGGCCACCAATATAGCTTCTTTATGTCTTGGTACATCTTTTTGGAACCGAGATGGATAGAGTATTTCGACTTGTGGGATTCGTGCATAATCACGAATCTTAAAGCTCCTGACGTTTAAGCATAAAGTTCCATCGGCGCATGGTTCCAACTTCTCCTTGGGTACATCTTTTCTGATCATACCGCCTACATCTTCATTCTCAAGATTCCCTGGTTTCAGGGCTTCGATCTGAGCTTCTAATATTCATTTGGGAAGATCCAAACCAATGGTCATGACTAAGGCTCAAACCCGCAATGGCTCAATCCGTTCCTTATGGCTCAATGCACCAGCCACTACGTTTGCCTTCCCTGGATGATAACAAATGTCTCAATCGTAATCACTTAGCAATTCTAGCCAACTGCGTTGCCTCATGTTAAGCTCCTTTTGATCGAGAATGTGTTGTAGACTTTTATGGCTGGTGAACACGGTGCATTTGGTTCCATATAGGTAATGTCTTCATATCTTTAGAGAAAATACCACCGATCCAAGTTCTAAATCATGAGTGGTGTAGTTCTTCTCTTAAACTTTTAGTTGTCGAGAAGCATATGCAATCACCTCCTCTCTCTGCATCAATACAGCACCTAAACCCTTGTATGACGCATCACAGTAGACCACAAAGTCTTCGCTTCCTTCCGGTAAAGCTAGAATTGGTGCACTACACAACTTTTGCTTTATTAACTGAAAAGCATTTTCTTCCTTTTCACCCCAGTCAAATTTGATTCCTTTCTGAGTAAGCTTTGTCATTGATTTAGCAATCTTCGAAAATCCCTCAATAAACCTTCGATAGTAACCACCAAGACCTAAAAATTAGCAGATCTTCGTCGGTGTCTTAGGAGATGCCCAATCCTTGATAGATTCTATCTTGGCTGGATCCACATGAATGCCTCTGCTATCAATGACGTGATCGAGAAATTGTACTTTCGGAATCCAAAATTCACACTTTGAAAACTTGGCATACAACTTCTCCTTCTTAAGCAATTCCAAAATTGCCTTAAGATGTTCTTCGTGCTCTTTCCTTTGTCTTTGAATACTAAAGTATATCATAATGAAGACGATTACGAATTATTCCAGTAGTGCCTTGACACTAGGTTCTGCGTCCATGAATACGCATGTTGCGTTTGTTAGCCCGGATGGCATAACCTAAAACTCGTAATAACCATACCGAGTTTGGAATGCCGTCTTTAGAATGTCTTGTCCTCGTACTCTCAGCTGGTGATAACCCGATCTCAAATCTATCTTTGAATAAATGCTGGATCCTTGGAGTTGATTGAATAAATCCGTCGATCCTCGGAGTGGCTAATGATTCTTTTCTGTTAGTTATTTACTCTGGAGTCACTGCAATCCTGAATGATCCTATCCTTTTTTTGACAAACAGACGGGCTCCAGGTGAGGAACTAGGTCTATGAAGCCTTTGTCGGAAAGCTTTGTAGTTGTTCCGACAATTCCTTTCATTTCGGTCGGGCAATGATACGGTGCTCGAGGAAAAACTACTGGGTGCGGCTCCTGGATCCAGTCGATCAGGATTCTACTGGTCGAGCTGGAGGGAAGACGACAGTCCTGGGAAACACTTTCAAAAAATCTCGAACGATTGTACGTCCTTAGCTTGCTTTCCTTCTGATTGTCCTCCTCCTTTTGGCGGAATATTGGCCAAAAAATATCTGTCATCCTAGCGCCAGGTACTATTCGAGGCTTTTGAACATGAAATAATGGTCAACCAAGATTCTCTGCCATTGTTACTTTCGTCACCACAAAAAATCAAGGTTTCACCCCCATAGGGAATTCGAACAAGTTTCTCATCACACACGATCACGGCATGATACTTTCTTAACCAATCCATGCTGATTCTAAGGTCGAAACTACCCAGTTCTACGGGCATTAGATCTCGTTGAACGGGTAGTTAAGAAATTTAAAGTGAACCTGTATAATAGTGTTACCCTGACTATTTTTCCCGACAGCTAAATTCAACATCATAATATTTCTAATGGAGTTCGCACGATGTCTTCAGGGGAACTAAACGCAGAAGATTTAAAACTTCTATCGGCCAACTGTGTCAAATTAAGATAGATGCTTAGCGGTTGTTTAAGGGACGTACCCGTAACCGGTCATTGGAGTCTCAGGTTCCTCGATGCATTCCCTTTTCTCTGCATTTCCATGGTATATCCATGCATTGTGCATTCCCTTTTCCCCCTCCTTTATGTCTTCAATTTTGGACAATCTCTCTGAATGTCTAGAGCTCCACATTCAAAACAAACTTTCCCTATTGGAAACTGCACTAATGTCCCTCTGAGTATTAGAACATTAGTGTTGCTGAACCTCTGCAGTCAAGGGCAAAGTGCCTTCGTCGTTACATTTGTGGCCATTTCTGAGTAACACGGCCATTGTGATGAACGTGTACTTGGTGCACTTGGGCAAAGATCCACCATACGGCTTCTTTTTCACCCGCCCCATATTGTAGACCTTGGCGACATTCTGTCTCTTGAAGGGTTGTTGTTGTTGATAGCCATGGTTATTTCTGGATGAATCATCAACCTTCCTTTTGTTGTCAGTCTGCCTTTCCGCATAGGTGCGGGGTTTTGATCCATCAAGTCCGTTGGCCAAACTTAATAGTCTTAATCCAACGTCTTGGGTTTGGAAGACTTCACATTTCCATAAATGTTATCAGGAAGTCCACTGATGTACTTGTCAACCTTCTCAGTTTCATTAGCAACAAACTTGGTACATATCAGGGTTAGCTCTTGGAAACGTTTAGTGTATGTTGGAACATCGTTCCCTTTGACCTTTAGGTTCCACAACTCGATTTCTAGTTTCTTGATTTCACCCTGTGGACAATACTTGTCCGTCATTTTCTTCTTGAGTACTTCCCAAGTAATGTTGAATATGCTTTAGGACCTAAGGTTTTCTCTGTTTTATGACCATGCACCAAGTCAAAAAAAGCCCATAACAGAGTACAGGTGACAAACTTAACTGATTTTCAATAGCACAACCACTGATATTGAAAACTGATTCCATCTTTTTAATCTACCGGGTTAAACCGACAACGCCTTCATTTCCTTTGAAGTTCAAAGGTTGACATTTCATGAAGTCAGCGTAGAAACAAGGGCGTGTAGTTTGCACATTCCTTTGGTTATCCCCGTGTGAACTGTGGCTTCCGTCTCCATTGGTGGAGTTTCACAGAAGAGCTTGTTCAATCATAGCTTGAACGGATTCTGGAGTCATGTTGTTTGTGTTGGTGTTGTTAGGTGAGGTATTCAATCCTCGTCTTGTCACAGGTGTCATGATTCGTCTAAATCACAAGAGACAAAACGTGAGGTCATGACAAGTATACAACATTTTACAGATGAGACAACACACAGTGAGGTATTTAGTACAACATAACACATCTTTTCATTATAACTTAGAAAAATCTTCATGAAATAGTTTTTAGTACACAAAATACAATACAATAGATCTATGCTATGCTAGTGGGGGAACCCTAATACTTAATGCTATGAACAACTGCCTAGCAAAGTAAAATGACATAAACCACTAGATGTGACTATCTGCATCCCTAGAAGCATCCTAGTGTTCCGGAACTCTAACATCTGGTCCTGGTTGTCTAGCTCTCCTATGCTGCTCTCGTAGTGCTAACAACTCGGCCTGCATGTCACCCATCTCTCGTCTCATGTCTCTTATCATCGGAGAAATCTCTCATCTATGCCTTACGTCTACGGTCAGCTCTTCTCGAAGTCAGTCATCTGGTTGATGCATCTAGGAGCGAGTCTCATGTACCTGGTGCTGTGTTTGAATAAGAGTACCCTGCAGCTGTAGCTGTGTCTGATGTGCCTAGATCTGGGACTCGTGTGCAGACGCCTGCTCACGGTGGGTCTGAAGCTCATAATGAACTGCCTGACTTCAATCCCTACCGAACTAAGCCACAAGGACCTCTCGGGAAGCATAGGACCTCCTCCTATCAATTCAGTACTGTCTTGATGAGCTATCATATCCTCCATAGCAAGTCCGAACCCGTGCTGAGTCCATATTGACTCGCTGTTGATATGGAGTCCTACTATCTGGCATCCTCTAGTAAAGCATCGAAGTCCTGCATTATCATGCTCATGGAGTTTGCAAGCTGACCTCTCCCTCGGTCTTAGGGTGCTATCTAAGAACTGCCTATGTCTGGATCCACCCATGAATCTTCTAATACATACCAACCTCTCTAAATCCATCTTTATCTCGCTTTAGCATCTACGGTGCTGACAAACCCATAATCTATCCCCCGACCTCCGGTAGGTCTAGCAATAGAACTCTCACCAACCTCATACCTGGAGCCTAGAGTAGACAAGCATGACCTCTTGCGAGGTGGCAGCTCAGACTCAGGAATATCATCCATACGGTCAACAGGTGGTGGTACGTATAGAGATGGTGGAAGTGGTGGTAGTGGAGGTGATGGTAATGCGGCAGTAACCGCATCAACACGGGCCTGAGTGGAGGCTGTCCTGAGTGTCTGGATTTGGGTTGGACACCCAGATGATGGTAGTAATGGTGATGGCACAGGTGGTGGTGATGAATGTACAGATAGGGTCGTGCACCTAGCAAGGCGCTCCCCTGTAGAGGGTGGTGATAGTGAGATAAGTGGTGATGGTGGTGGAGTAGGCATGGCTAGAAGTCTCTCAACCTCTGCCTCTGGTGGAAGGGATATGGAAGCCTGAAGCCGGACAGTGATCCTAGCTCCAGTGGTAGTAATGTCAGTGAAGGGTGGTGGTGTAACAGGCTCTGTTACCTCAAGTGGGGAAACAAGCTCAACAGCAGGTACAACAACAGCGGAGTCGGCCGGAGCTAAGTGCTCCCCCACCTCCTCCTCATCCTCATCCTCATCCTCATCATCGGCGTCATCCCCAGATGAATCGTCGTCATATCTTCTCATCTCTCCCCCGTCATGGGATAGTCACGGTTCCTCCTCCCGGTCTCATCATCCTTATACTCATCTGGATCCTCTTCTGGATCCGACTCAGTAACATATCTTGGTGACTCGGCAGTAGGTAAAACAACAAGAGGCAATGGCTGCTCCTCAGCCGAAAACACATGCTCATCCTCCAATGGTATATACTCAGGGTACATAGGCTCTGTCACATAGTCAGGATCATGTGGCTGTATGAACATAGGCTCACGCTCATCCTCGTCCTGTAGTACTGGTGGTGTCTGTGGCTCCTCGGGGCCAGGTATGTAATCCGGTGATGGTGGGGCTACCGACTACATAGGGAGTCTATAGTATCCGTATACGATGACTCGTGGAGAACCATCGTCCGACAGCTCCTCGTCAGCTCCCGAAAATACCCTCTCTGGCTTAGAATCGGTGTAACCGCAGATGATGCAGAAGACATGACTGCTGTAAAAAAACAATAATAACTTATATAAGTATTAATTTTAAGACTCTTATAGTAATATATGTAATATAGTTTATATACTCATATATCAATCATGCAAGTACATATTAAATACTAAATGCTAAAACAGAGTATGTCATGTAAGATATATGCAGGATTGCAAACAAGTAATGTTGAGTGTCCCGTGAAACCCCATTTGTGATGCAGTGTTTGAAAATGGTTATAGACCAGACAAAAACACTTTTGAAACCTGGTTCTCTATAAACTTGGCTCTGATACCAATCTGTTAGACCCCCAAAATACGGGTTGCAGGGAATATTGGATTATCGAGGGTGTTTACTTAATAGATCACTAGCACAAGATTGATAGATAACGTCCACTAAAGTATCGTTTTTAAAAAAGATACATTGGGTTAAACATAATACTCGTTCGTTACATAAGCTCATCGCTCAAATTGTTTGACATATAATTAAAGATTTCGGTTTATAACATGTTCCAAAATGTATACGACCCAAATACTTGTAGATTGACTCTCTCCAAAGAGTGACCCCCAATGTATCTGGGCACCTCGTGCCTTATTGACTTGAGAAAAACATGCTTAAAACGTCAACATAAAGTTGGTGAATTCATAGGTTTATGTAATTTAAATTGTAGGACCGCAAGATTTCCAAGTGTATGATTATGACAGATGCAATCATCATAAAAAGTAATTTGTTTCCTAAGCTCATGACATGAAGCTCGACGTGTATGAATGCAATAAATTGCCAACATTTACCCGTGAATGATGTTCTAACCCGCAACATCCCAAATCCGACATGGTATACGTTTGTTGTCCGGCAAACCGGCATAGTGAGCGCTACTCACCCAAACAGGGACGTCAATTCTAAATAGATCTTTTATATCACTTCGCGCTTACAATCTAGTAATTGACAGTTCATGATAAAGGGCTCAGTGGGTTATCGCTACTTAGGCAAAACACGTAATCATTGTATAAAATGTACCCTTGCGTCTAATTTGTAAAACAAAGCATGTTCTCACCCCAAAGATGTAAAACATTTAAATAATTGTAAAGCATGGGGCTATGAACTCACCTTAGTAGGTAGTCCCCTGTGAATGATAAATATATCCAAGTATGGCAAATGAATCACCGTCAATACCTAAGTAAATACGGACAGTCTTAGTCTACAAGTTTAGGCTAACGACTTAATGCATAAACTACAATAGATTGCTAGTTTATATATACTATTATCACTTGTGTGGTGATGCACATTTTTATTATATTTGTCTTTACTTGTTGGCTCTTGAGAAGGTATACAACTACACACGTACAAGTATATGTATAAGCGTTATTAATAAATATATATATTTATTAAGTCGCGTTTTAATTTGTATAACGTCCGTTAACTATTATAACTTGTACGATACGTTAAGTGTTTATAAAAATCACTTTTGTTCGTAAAATACCCTTAGGTTTTCTATATTTACAAAAATAGTCCTTGTGTTTATGAAAATAGGTTATTTACATTTTAAACCCTTAGGTTTCCATATTTACACTTTTAGTCCTTCAACTTTCAAGAATTACCCTTTAGATCCTTATAAGTTCCAATTAAGTTCTAACAAGTGACAATAAGTTTTATTAAACTCCAATAAGCCACATAAGCTGCGACAGCTTATAAATAAGCTATGATGAGCTTATTTTAGCTTATTGGGCCCGTTAAGGTCCATTAAACAAATTTAGGGTCCAAGTAAGATTTTAAAATAACCTAAGCCCTTATTAAGCTCATTTAAGCTTAATGAATCTGTTAAGATGGAAAAATAAGCTTGGGTGAGCTTATTTGAGCTTATTGGGCTCGTTAGCCTAATTACTTTAACCCGAAAGGTTTTCAAAGGGTCCATTAGGGTTTGATAACATATTCAACTTATCTTTCTAGTCTTAATAAGCACTTTTAAGCTGTTTTTATTGTTCGGCTTATTTATAAGCCAATAAGCTTCCTTAATGGGCTTTTGGGCCTATTAAGAGCTCGTTAAGGTTTATACATGATTCAACTAGTCCAATTTAGGTCCATTAGCTTTTCTAGTTTTATATAAATCATTACGCTGTTTTCCCCCCCCCATATAAAGCTCACAAATAAGCTGTCCAAGCTTATTCATGGCTTATGGACTTATTTGGCTACGGTAGTGGGCTGCCAAGCCCAATAAGGGTCCGGTTAGCTTCTACGGTACATTAGGGTCCATATAGGTCCAATAAGCTTATTAGGCCCCTTAATAAGCTCATGGAGCTTATTAATAAGTCGTAGACCCTACTGCCATGGCCTGTTGGCCTAATAGTGGGTTGTCAAGCCCAATGCGACTCAAAAGTGGCCAGTGCTTTTACTAATTAGTTTCTAGGGTTTTTAATCTCTTGCTAAGCACTCGTTAAGCATTAATTAACCGTGTTTCATCACATGCATTCGTTCTATAAGTTAGTATGCGTCTTCCCAAGCCGAACCATCAAGTGTTCATGAAAAGTTTAAATGTATTTCATACAAACAAGTTAATATTCACATTGGTTCCCATTCTAGTAATTTAGTGAACACGTTAAAGGCCTTGGCTTATTTTTTTTAAATCACGTCTTCCCTTTCTTAGCACTTCCTAGCACCACATAAGTCATAATATACATATGTATACTCGTATAACATGCATGCTTTGCATTTAGCATGCACATTGCTCACGTTAGTTTGTTATCTACAAATTAACGTGACCAATTCGACTAGCAACCAAAGAACGAATAAGATATGAACATGTATAGTTTGGTATGCGACTTACAATAGTCCTAGTGTCTTGGTTCGAGTTAGGAAGTCAACCCACAATGTGTACACGATCGAATAACAAACCCAAAGCTCCAAAGCTTATTAATTAATTACCCAATATTGGGCTGTACACCTGCTAAGAGTCCTAGTACTCCTTGTGTACTTAGAAGTGAAACGTGACAAAGTGTCTTGGTTCGGCTATGATAAATTCGAAACCAAGGGATGAATAAGAATGGTTTTTGTTTGAGAGAGTGTTTGAGAGTTGTAAGAAAATGTTAAGTGTCAAGTAGGAGTAATTTATATAGGCTTAAGAATTTGGTTAGCTCACTTAGTCCTTGTCTATGCCAAACCGTGCCCTTTTAGTGGTTTTATGGTTTCTAGTTAGTTCAAATGGTTTTGCTAATACCTCTCTAAGTACACCTCTTAATTGCATGATCATGGTACAAGATTTCTTAAGATTTAGAAATCTTATGGTTTGTGTGGGTGATTGTTTGGCCACGGGTATCAAAGGGAAAAAGAGGGATCCAAAGTGGTTAATATCCTTTGTGTATTAAGCTAAGTGGAGACATTAAGGACAAGGTTTAATTAAACCTTGTTGTACATGTACTTAGTTTAGGCAAAAGAAGATTTGTTAGTTGATTATACATGTAGGACGTGTAGGTTTATGGAGGGAAGAAGGGTTTCAAAATCTTGTTAAGATTATAATGGTGCAAGTCTTAATTAAAAGAATATTGTACAAGATTTGTGTAAGTATCCTTTTGTTCATGGTTTTTATTTTACCTATGACCGGCCACAATGGCTTATTAACACAAGAATTTAATAATTTTTGTGTTTTAAGGATTAATGTGGGTATTGGTTTGAGTCTAGGTAAGTCTAGGTATTTCGAGGTGTGTCTAGAGGTATTTTATTGCGAAACGTAAGCCTTTTACGTGACCAATAAAAATAAAACACGCAAAGTCAATAATTATCTTCTTAATAATTATATAACACTTGTTTGACATAAACCTTAATTTATTTGGTGATTGTTTATGTTGAATGATTATTTCTAGTCTACGCGATTTAGCTTAAAAGTTTAAATTAAAGTAAACGCATTCGGACAAAATAAATAGTGAGAATAATAAGAGCGTAAAATGACTGAAAGTTGAGAAATGATTACATATAGAGCCTAAGAATGTGAATGAAGCCATAACGGGTGAAAGTTGAATAGTCGCCATGCAAAAAGAATTAAATCAATCTATTGCTAACGACATTTGGGAGTTAGTTCCACAACCTAGGAATATGACAATCATAGGAACTAAGTGGGTGTTTAGAAATAAGTTAGACGAAAACGGTGTCATTTCTCGTAATAAGGCTAGGTTAGTTGCTCAAGGCTATAATCAACAAGAGGGCATCGATTATGATGAAACTTATGCCCAGTTGCTAGACTTGAGTCTGTTAGAATACTATTAGCTTATGAGTGTGCTTTAGATTTTAAGCAATTTCAAATGGTTGTAAAAAGTGCATTCTTGAACGGTTTTATCAATGAGGAGGTATAGGTGGCACAACCTTCAGGATTCATTAACTTTGAAAAACTAGATCATGTTTATAAACTTAAGAAAGCTTTATACAGTCTTAAACAAGCACCCAGAGCTTGGTATGATAGATTAAAAGAAAAAAAAAAAAAAAAAAAAAAAAAAAAAAAAAAAAAAACTTTTCTTAAATAAAATCAATACAAATGAAAGGAACAACCCGGTAGATTAACACACTTTTTACCAGAAGAAAAAGTTCACTTCATCATCGTTCAAATATATGTCGACGATATTTTATTCGGCTCGACTTGTCAAGACATGTGTGATGAATTTGCCAAAATCATGCATGACGAGTTCAAGATGAGCATGATGGGTGAACTTAACTTTTTCCTTGGATTACAAAAAAAACAAATGGATGATGGTATTTTCTTTAATCAATCAATATATATTAAAGAAACGCTTAAGAAATTTGGCTTAAAAGATTTCTATACATATGATAAACCCCATGTCCTTACGTTTACTAAATCATGAAGACGAAGAGTGTGAGTCGGTAGATAGTGCCAAGTATCGAGGCATGATAGGTAGTTTATTATACCTAACGGCAAGTAGGCCGATATCATGTTTAGTGTCTGCCTTTATGCCCGCTTCCAAGAGGCTCCCAAAACCTCTCACTTGAAAACGTTAAGCCGTACTTCCATACATTAAAGGCACTACGCACTTAGATTATGTTATCTAAGGGGGAAGGCATAAAACATAAGTATATGCAGACTCTGATCACGCGGGAGTTTATGTGGAGAGAAAGAGCACTAGAGGTATTTGTACATTCGTAGGATGTTGTTTGACATCTTGGTTCTCGAAGAAACAAACCGCTCTTGCTATATCCACTACCGAAGCCGAATATGTAAGCACGAATAGCATGTCAACAAGCACTATAGATGAAACATGCTCTTATCGACTACGACGTTTGACTCGACGACGTCCCGATCATATGTGACAATAAAGGCGTGATTGACCTTAGCAAAAACCCGGTGTAACACTCTCGTACTAAACACATCGAAATACGCCACCACTTTCTTCGTGATAATGTCCAGAAAGGAATTTCTAAAATCGAAGAGTCAATCCGTTGACAATATCACCGGACCATCTTACGAAACCCTAAAACGGTAAATCGTTTAATTATCTTCTGTTGTGGTTTAGGAATGTGGAACACATTCCTAAACCAAAACGAAGATAATTAAACGATTTACGTTTAAGGGGTTTCGTAAGAATGTCGGTGATATTGTCAACGGATGGGACTTTTTCGATTGAGATATGTCCTTTCTGGACATTATCACGAAAAAGTGGGTGGTAATTTTCGATGTGTTTAGTACGAGAGTGTTAACGGGTTTTTGCTAAGGTCAATCGCGCCTTTATTGTCGCACATGATCGGGACGTCGTCGAGTCGAACGTCGTAGTCGATAAGAGCTTGTTTCATCTATAGTGCTTGTTGACATGCCTTTTCGGCGCTTACGTATTCGGCTTCGGTAGTGGATATAGCAAGAGCGGTTTGTTTCTTCGAGAACCAAGATGTCAAACAACATCCTACGAACGTACAAATACCTCTAGTGCTCTTTCTCTCCACATAAACTCCCGCGTGATCAGAGTCTGCATATACTATGGTTTTTATGCCGGTCCCCTTAGGATATCATAATCCTAAGTGCGTAGTGCCTTTAATGTATTGGAAGTACGCTTAACCGTTTCAAGGTGAGAGGTTTTGGGAGCCTCTTGGAAGTGAGCATAAAGGCAGACACTAAACATGATATCGGGCCTACTTGCCGTTAGGTATAATAAAAATACCTATCATGCCTCAATACTTGGTTACTATCTACCGACTCACACTCTTCGTCTTCCATGAGTTTAGTATCGGAGGACATGGGGTTTTCATTGGTTTAGAATCTTTTAAGCCAAATTTCTTAAGCGTTTCTTTAATATATATTGATTGATTAAAGAAAATACCATCATCCATTTGTTTTTTTTGTAATCCAAGGGGTAAAAGGTAAGTTCACCCATCATGCTCTATCTTGAACTCGTCATGCTGATTTTGGCCAATTCATCCACACAAGTCTTGGACAAGTCGAGACGAAATTAAATATCGTCGATATATTTGATCGATGATGATGGTTTGAATTTTCTTCTTGGTAAATAGTGTGTTATCCTACCGTTCTCCATTTGTATTGATGTTAATAAGAAAAGCTTTTAATCTTATCATACCACGTCGGGTGCTTGTTTAATAACTGTATAAAGCTTTCTTAGTTTTAAACATGATTTAGTTTTTCAAAGTTAATGAATCCTGAAGGTTCGGTGCCACCTATACTCCTCATGATAAACCGTGCCCCTCTCGTTTTTTGTTCAAGATGCACTTTTTACAACCATTTGAAATTTTGTTGCGTAAAATTCTAAAGCACACTCTAAGCTAATGTATTCTAACAGACTCAAGTCTAGCAAATGGGGATAAGTTTTCATCTGATAATCGGATGCCTCTGTTGATTATAGCCTTGAGCAACTAACCTAGCCTTATTACGAGAAATGACACCGTTTTCGTCTAACTTATTTCTAAACACCCACTTAGTTCCTATGATTGTCATATTCCTAGGTTGTGGAACTAACTCCCAAATGTCGTTAGCAATAGATTGATTTAATTCTTTTTGCATGAGACTATTCAAAATTTCACCCGTTATGGCTTCATTCTCATTCTTAGGTTATATGTAAACATTTCTCAATTTCAGGTCATTTTACGACTTTATTATTCTTCACTATTTATTTTGGTCCGATATGCATTTACTTTTAATTTAACTTTTAAGCTAAATTGCATAGACTAGAAATAATCATTCAACATAAACAATCACCAAATAAATTAAGGTTTATGTCAAACAAGTGTATTAAATGCTTAAGAAGATAATTATTGACTTTGCGTGTTTTATTTTTATTGGTCACGTAAAAGGCTTACGTTTCGCAATAAAATACCTCTAGACACACCTCGAAAATACCTAGACTTACCTAGACTCAAACAAATACACACATTAATCCTTAAAACACAAAATATTATTAATTTCTTTGTGTAATAATGCATTGTGGCGGTCATAGGTATAATAAAAACCATGAACAAAAGGATACTTACACAAATCTTGTACAATATTCTTTTAATTAAGACTTGCACCATTATAATCTTAACAAGATTTTGAAACCCTTCTTCCCTCCATAAACCTACACGTCCTACATGCATAATCAACTAACAAATCTTTTTTTCCTAAAATTAAGTACATTGTACAACAAGGTTTAATTAACTTGGTCCTTAATGTCTCCACTTGCTTTATACGAAAAGGTATTAACCAACTTTGGATCCCTCTGTTCCTTTGATACCAGTGGCCAAACAAATCACCCACACAAACCATAAGGATTTCTAATCTAATAAATTCTGTACCTGATCTTGCATTTAAAGGTGTACTTAGTAGAGAGTATTAGCAAATACCATTTAAAACTAACTAGAGAAACATAACCACTAAAAGGGCAGGTTTGGCTAGACAAGGACTAGTGAGCTTAACCAATTCTTAAGCATTTATTAAAACTAATCCTATTGAACTTAAAAACATTTCTTACAACTATCAAACACTCCCTCAAACAAAAACCATTCTTATTCCTCCCTTGGTTTCGAATTTATCATAGCCGAACCAAGACACTTTGTCATGTTTCACTTCTAAGCACACAAGGAGTACTAGGACTTCTTAGGCAGGTGTACGAGCCAAGATTTGGGTTAATTAATAAGATTTGGAGCTTTAGGTTTGTTATTCGATCGTGTATACATTGTAGGTTGACTTCCTAACTAGAACCAAGACACTAGGACTATTGTAAGT
The DNA here is from genome assembly GCA_026074375.1 of Tanacetum coccineum. Lineage (NCBI taxonomy): Eukaryota > Viridiplantae > Streptophyta > Magnoliopsida > Asterales > Asteraceae > Tanacetum > Tanacetum coccineum. The sequence continues at coordinate 97,322 of BQNB010002593.1, read as the reverse complement.
CGCATACCAAACTATACATGTTCATATCTTATTTATTCTTTGGTTGCTAGTCGAATTGGTCACGTTAGTTTATAGATAACAAACTAACGTGAGCAATATGCATGCTAAATGCAAAGCATGCATGTTATACGAGTATACATATGTATATTATGACTTATGTGGTGCTAGGAAGTGCTAAGAAAGGGAAGACGTGATTTAAAAAAAATAAGCCAAGGCCTTTAACGTGTTCACTAAATTACTAGAATGGGAACCAATGTGAATATTAACTTGTTTGTATGAAATACATTTAAACTTTTCATGAACACTTGATGGTTCGGCTTGGGAAGACGCATACTAACTTATAGAACGAATGCATGTGATGAAACACGGTTAATTAATGTTTAACGAGTGCTTAGCAAGAGATTAAAAACCCTAGAAACTAATTTGTAAAGCAAATGGCCACTTTTGAGTCGCATTGGGCTTGACAACCCACTATTTGGCGAACAAGGCCATTGGCTAGTGGGGTTACCGAATTATTATACGCTCCTATGGCTTATTAAGGGGCCTAATAAGCTTATTGGACCTATATGGACCCTAATGTACCGTAGAAGCCTAACCGGACCCTTATTGGGCTTGGCAGCCCACTACCGTAGCCAAATAAGTCCATAAGCCAACCGAATTAAGAATTTAGACTGATATTTTCGAGCTTATACAGCTTAATGAGTTTATTATAAAACTAGAAAAGCTAATGGACCTAAATTGGACTAGTTGAATCATGTATAAACCTTAACGAGCTCTTAATAGGCCCAAAAGCCCATTAAGGAAGCTTATTGGCTTATAAATAAGCCGAACAATAAAAACAGCTTAAATTGTTATTCAGACTTAGAAGATAAGTTGAATATGTTATTCAAACCCTAAAGGGTCCTCCTTTGAAAACCTTTCGGGTTAAAGTAAATTAGGCAACGAGAGCACAAAAGAAGCTCAAATAAGCTCACCCGAGCTTATTTTTCCATCTTAACAGATTCATTAAGCTTAAATGAGCTTAATAAGGGCTTTGGTTATATTTTAATTCTTACTTGGACCCTAAATTTGTTTAATGGACCTTAACGGGCCCAATAAGCTAAAATAAGTCATCATAGCTCTATGTATAAGCTGGGTCGCAGATTATGTGGCTTAGTGGTAAAGTTTAATTAAAACTTTTTGTCACTTGTTAGTAACTTAATTGGAACTTATAAGGATCTAAAGTGGTTAATCTTGAAAAGTTGAGGGATCTAAAAAGTGTAATATGAAACCTAAGGGTTTAAATGTAATATAACTATTTTCTATAAACACAAGGACTATTTTGTAAATATAGGAATACTAAGGGTATTTTTACGATACAAAAGTGATTTTTTTAATAACTTAACGTATCGTAAAGTTATAATAGTTAACGGAGTTATAAAAATAAAAACGCGAGCTAATAAATATTTATATTTATTAAAACGCTTATACATATACTTTGTACGTGTAGTAGTTGTTATACTTTCCTCAAGAGCTCCAAACAAGTAAAAAGACAAATATAATATAAAAGTGCATCACCAACACAAGTGATATCATAGTTATATACTTCTAGCAATCTATTGGTAGTTTATGAGATTAAGTCGTTAGCCTAAAACTTGTAGACTAAGACTGGTCGTATTTACTTAGGTATTTGACGGTGAGATTCATTTGCCATACTTGGATATATTTATCATTCACAGAGGACTACCTACTAAGGTGAGTTCATAGCCCCATGCTTTACAATTATTTAAATGTTTTACATCTTTGGGGTGAGAACATGTTTTGTTTTACAAATTGGACGCAAGGGTACATTTTACACAATGATTACGTGTTTTGCCTAAGTAGCGATAAACCCCACTGAGCCATTTTCATGAAACTTGTCAATTACTAGATTGTAAACGCGAGTGTTATAAATAGATCTATTTAGAATTGACGTCCCTGTTTGGGTGAGTAGCGCTCACTGTGCCGGTTTGCCGAACAACAAACGTATACCATGTCGGATTTGGGATGTTACGGGTTAGAACATCATTCACGGGCAAATGTTGGCAATTTATTGCATTCATACACGTCGAGCTTCAGTGTCATGAGCTTAGGAAAACGTAATTACTTTTTATGATGTTTGCATCTGTTGCTTAATCATACACTTGGAAATCTTGCGGTCCTACAATTTAAATTACATAAACCTATGAATTCACCAACTTTATGTTGACGTTTTAAGCATGTTTTTCTCAGGTCAATAAGGCACGAGGTGCCCAGATACATTGGGGGTCACTCTTTGGAGAGAGTCAATACTAAAGATTTGGGTCGTATTACATTTTGGGAACATTTGTTATAAACCGAAATCTTTACTTATATTGTCGAACAATTTGAAGCCATGAGCTTATGTAATGAACAAGTATTTTGTTAATCCAATGTATCTTTTTTAAAAACGACACGTTTAGTGGTCGTTCTCATATCTTGTGCTATTGATCTATGAAGTAACGCCCTCGGATATTCAATATTCCGCTGCAACCCGTATTTTGGGGGTGTTACAGATTGGTATCAGAGCCAAGGTTATAGAGAACCAGGTCAAAAGTGTTTGTCTGGACTATAACCATTTTCAAACACTGCATTCACAAATGGGGTTTACACGGGACACGCATACATTACTTGTTTGCAATCTAGCATATATGCTTACATGACATACACTGTTTTAGCATTAGTAGTTTATTAAGTACTTGCATGATTGATATATGAGTATATAAACTATATTACATATATTACTATAAGAGTCTTAAAATTAATACTTATATAAGTTATTATTGTTTTTTTACAGCAGTCATGTCTTCTGCATCATCTGCGGTTACACCGATTCTAAGCCAGAGAGGGTATTTTCGGGAGCTGACGAGGAGCTGTCGGACGATGGTTTTCTCCAGAGTCATCGTATAGGATACTATAGACTCCTATGGTAGTCGGTAGCCCACATCACGGATTACATACCCTGGCCTCCGAGGGAGCCACAGACACCACCTTAGTACCAAGGACGAGGATGAGCGTGAGCCTTGTTTATACAGCACATGTCCTGACTTGTGACAGAGCTATGTACCCTGAGTATAATACCATTGGACGGATGAGCGTGGGTTTTCGGTGTGGAGCAAGCCATTGCTCTTGTTGTTTTACCTACTGCCGAGTCACCAAGATATGTTACTGAGTCGGATCCAGAAAAGGATCCAGAGGAGTATAAGGATGATGAGACGGAGGATGGTCCGGTTGACTATCCCATGGACGGGGGAGAGGATGGAGATGATGATGACGCGATTCATCTGGGCGATTGACGCGATGATGAGATGAGGTTGGAATGAGGATGGGAGGTGGAGGTGGGGGAAGCACTTAGCTCGGCCGCCTCAGCTGTTGTTAGTACCTGCTGTAGAGCTTGTTTCCCCTTTAGGTAAACAGCGCCTGTTACACACCACTTCACATGACATTACTACCACTGGAGCTAGGATCACTGTCCGGCTTCAGGCTTCCATATCCCTTCCACCAGAGGCAGAGGTTGAGAGACTTTCTTAGCCATGCTACTCACCCCATTTCACAAACTTTATCTCACTTCACCACCCTCTATAACAGGGGTAGCGCCTTGCTAGGTGCACGCCTATCTGTAATTATCACCACACCTTGTTTGATGCACATCACCATTACTACCATCATCTGGGTGTCCAACCCAAATCCAGACACTCAGGACAGCCTCCACTCAGGCCCGTGTTGATGCGGTTACTGCCGCATTACCATCACCTCCACTACCACCACTTCCACCATCTCTATACGTACCACCACCTGTTGAACCGGTATGGTTGATATTCCGAGTCTTGAGCCTTGCCCAGACCTCGCAAGAGATTCATTGCTTGTCTACTCTAGGCTCCAGGTATGAGGTTGGTGAGAGTTCTATTGCTAGACCTACCGGAGGTCGGGGGATAGATTATGGGTTTGTCAGCACCGTAGATGCTAAAGCGAGATGAAGATGGATTAGAGAGGTTGGGTATGGTATTAGAGATACTTGGGTGGATCCGACATAGGCAGTTCTTGAGATAGCACCTAAGACCGTGGGAGAGGTCAGCTTGCTAAGCTCCATGAGCATGATATGCAGGACTTATATGCTTTACTAGAGGATGCTCAGGATAGTAGGGACTCGATATCATAGCGAGTCACTATGATCGCAGCGGGTCGACTTGCTTATGGAGGATAGGATAGCTCATCAGGAGACAGTACTGATTGTAGAGGAGGAGGTCTATGCTTCCCGAGAGGCTTGGGCTTATTCGGTAGGATTGAGTCAGGCAGTTCATTATGAGCTTCAGACCCACCGTGAGCAGGCGTCTGCACACGAGTCCCAGATCTAGGCACATCAGACACAGCTACAGCTGCAGGGTACTCTTATTCAGACACAGCACCAGGTACATGAGACTCGCTCCTAGATGCAGCAGACTGAGATGGCAGAGCTTCGAGAGACTGACCGTAGACGTAAGGCATAGATGGTAGAGATTCTTCGAGTGATAAGAGACATGAGACGAGAGATGGGTGACATGCAGGCCGAGTTGTTAGCACTACGAGAGCAACAGAGGAGAGCTAGACAACCAGGACCAGATGTTAGAGTTCCGGAACACCAGGATGCTTCTAGGGATGCAGATAGTCACATCTAGTGGTTTATGTCATTTTACTTTGCTAGGCAGTTGTTCAGGCATGTTAAGTATTAGGGGTTCTCCCCACTAGCATAGCCTTAGATCTTTTGTATTGTACTTTTTGGGTTTTGTTGTACTAAAAACTATTCATGTACGATTTTCTAAGTTATGAATGAAATAGTTGTGTATGTTTGTTACTTATATACCTCTCTTTGTATTGTTTGTCCTCATCAGTAAAATTGTTGTATATTTTCATGACCTCACGTTTTGTTCTTGTGATTTAGAACGAATCATGACACCCTGTGACAAGACGAGGATGGAATAACTCTTCCTAACAAACACCACACAAACAACATGACTCCAGAATCCGTTCAAGCTATGATTGAACAAGCATCTTCTGTGAAACTCCACCAATGGAGACGGAAGCCACAGTTCACACGGGGATAACCAAAGGAATGTGCAAACTACATGCCCTTGTTTCTACGCTGACTTCATGAAATGTCAACCTTTGAACTTCAAAGGAAATGAAGGCGTTGTCGGTTTAACCTGGTGGATTGAAAAGATGGAATCAGTTTTCCATATCAGTTGTTGTGCTATTGAAAATCAGGTTAAGTTTGTCACCTGTACTCTGTTATGGGCTTTTTTTGACTTGGTGGAATGGTCAGATAAGAACCTTAGGTCCTAATGCATATTCAATGACTTGGGAAGTACTCAAGAAGAAAAATGACTTACGGAAAGTATTGTCACAGGGTGAATCAAGAAAGAGAAATCGAGGTTGTGGACCTAAGGTTAAAGGGATACGATGTTCAACATTCATGAACGTTTCCAAGAGCTAACCCTGATATGTACCAAGTTTGTTGCTAATGAAACTGAGAAGGTTGACAAGTACATCAGTGGACTCCCTGATAACATTTATGGAAAGATGAAGTCTTCCAAACCCAAGACGTTGGATAAGACTATTAAGTTGGCCAACGACTTGATGGATCAGAAACTCCGCACCTATGCGGAAAGGCAGACTGATAACAAAAGGAAGGTTGATGATTCATCCAGAAACAACCATGGCTATCAACAACAACAACCCTTCAAGAGACAGAATGTCGCCAAGGTCTACAATATGGGGGCGGCGTGTTGTGGTTAGTGTTGTGAAGGTGTATTGGTTGTGTGATGTCTGTGAATTGTGTGGGTGGACGGAGGTGTGATTGGTGATGGTGTGAATATGCGTGAATTACGGAATGAATTAGTTTGTGTACGTGTTAGTGGTGTGAAAGCTGTCTCTGTGTTGGGTTGAAAATGATTGTGAACGTGAGTGTGGTATGTGAAAGATATTTGCGTGAATCAGTAGGGTTGAAGTTAGTAATGTTGTGGTTTTGGCGTTGAGGTTGAAGGGGTGTGAGTTTGTAGTGATGATTTGTGAGCGTGAAGTTCGTGAAAGTGTGGGTGAGTTGGAAGGGCTTGTGGTCACGGGGTCTAGTGAAGTGGTCGCGGTTATGGTTGTGAGTTGATGAGTGAGTGTTGGTCTCGTCTCGGGCGTTGTGTTGTGGTGATAAAGTTGAAAAGGTGGTGGAAAGGTTTGATGTGTGAATGTGGTGGTGAAGTTACGTTGTGGTGAATGTGAAATGAATAATTGTGATGAACGGTGGTGAAAATCGGTGAAAAGAAGCCGTATGGTGGATCTTTGCCCAAGTGCAAAGTGACACTTTCCTCATCACATTGGCCCGTGTACTCAGAAGTGCCACAAGTGCAACAAGGTATGGCACTTTGCCCGCGACTGCAGGAGTTCTGGCAACACAAATGGTGCTAATACTCAGAATGGCAATGGGGCAAATCCAAAAGGGAATGGTTGTTTTGAATGTGGAGCTTCAGGACATTTTAAGAGAGATTGTCCAAAATTGAAGAATAAGGATGGGGGAAATGGGAATGCACAACGCTGGGTATACGTAGTTGGAAATGCAGAGAAGAATGGGAATGCATCGAGGAACCCGGACTCTAATGTTGTCACGGGTACGTTCCTCTTAAACAACCACTATGAATCTATCTTATTCGACACTGGTTCCGATAGAAGCTTTATATCTTCTGCGTTTAGTTCCCTGATTGACATCGCCCAAACTCTATTAGAAAATAGTTATGATGTGGAATTAGCCAACAGGAAAATAGTCGGGGTAGACGGCGTGATTACATTCAAGGTTTAAATATCTATCCAATGCCCAATGCAACAAGATCAAGCCATTAATAAAGGTGAGTATGCATGATAAGCTGAATGGAATCTCGCATCCATACCAAAAGCTCAAAAGTTTCTACAAGGGGGTCTTGAACTTAGGACCCGAATATGTCCGAGATGCGAAGATGGAAGAATGGCTCACACGCGGGCACATAAGCGTGCATGAGATGGAATGAAGGAAGCTGGAAGGAAAAAGTCTAACTTAAAGACTAGCTAAAACAAAAGTACTTACCGAGAGACAACCCGGATTGTTATTTATTTTTATCGAGTCTATCTTCCCAGACATCAATACGGTGTATCCGCTCCATACCATACGGCATATTGAATGTATGGACGTTATCAATCCTTTACTTTTATGAACTTTAAAACATTATTGCCAGTTCTGTCTATACGGCGTATTCATGCACATGATATGGCGTATTTGGCAGACTGACCCGTATTTAGATACTTGTTACAAGTTTCTTAATACGGCGTATTTCAGTTTATGGATACGGCGTATTGGTCTCTTGTACAGTTTGTTTAGTTTATTTATAATTAACCGTAGGTACCGAGATATTATTTTTGCATGTTTTTTCTTATATTTTGCACAGGACCTCGCTGCAAAGAAATCGACAAAGTTGGTGAAGTATTGATCATCTAGAATCCTGTGTGTTGTAGTCATGCTAGTATCCAGACGCATTTACAACACACACCGTTACCATGAAAAAGACACAACTATATACACAAACGTCTTGATCATTGATCAAAAACAACAACTTAAGTTGGCGTTCCCTTAACGGTCAACTTCTCAATCATCCCATACTTTACATACTTTTACAAGACAAGTGGCAATATCTACCACTTTATACAAAACTTTACATCGTTGACTTATAAGATGTATCAACGAATAATCGATCCTTCATATAATTCCTTCGGTTTAAGCTTTTGCGAAACGATTATCTTCAAATTTTCCTTATCCGTTTCCAAATGTTTTTCCCAAATTTCATAAAAATATGAGTGTGCCGGTGATGTTGTAGACTTTAGAACTTAGCTTGGTATATCTATTTGAGACCAAAATAATGATTACTATGGATTTAGATGGAGTAACTTTTTTAAATTTGTAAAATTTTAGGAGAACAATTAAAAAGCCATTATATGTTGTGTTTATTAACTAACTACATTGGTTAGTTAAATCCCGTATAAACCCTTTGTTTACTCTCATTTTTAGAGTATGATACCCCTAGAAAAACCTATAGAGCCAATCCTTTAGGAATAACACCAACTATTTGTTTTGTTACACCTTTACACCTTAGCCTACCCTCTAACAGGGTAGGCTAAGATGTAAATGTATAACGAAACAAACAGTTGGTGTTATTTCTAAAATATTGACTTTATTGATTTTTCTAGGGGTATCATACTCTTAAGATGATAGTAAATAAACTAACCAGTGTAGTTAGTTAATAAAACAATATATATAGGTTTTTTGGTTGTAATCCTAAAAATTTACCAATTTAAACATGTTACTCCATCTAAATCCATAGTACTCATTATTGTGGTCTCGAATAGATATACCAAGCCAAGTTTTAAAGTCTACAACATCACTGGCACACTCATATTTTGTGGAATTCAGGTAAACATTTAAAAACGGATAAGGTTAAATCCCTAAAATATCTAATAAGGGTTATTATGTGCAGGTTATGTAACTAGTAATTTCACAAAAGTATGCTTGAATTTTTTTTAAAATTTGAGCATAATTTAAGCATTTTAGTGTGAAAAATAGGACAAGTATGCATTCTAATTTCCATCCCCCCACTTGAATTATACAACATCCTCATTGTATAGATAAAACATTAAAAACGGGAATTAAAAGAATTAGAATGAGAAACTCCCCTGATATTTTGCTTGGTAGATTCTCCTAGCAACTTGTACCTTATCTGTTTGGACTTAGTCTATTTGTTTCGTAATTTTTATTTTAACAACAATTTATTTCCATTTCCTAATCATTAACCTTGGGTTTTACTCGAATGAGGATGTGATCGAGTCATGCATGTCTATTCCGTCGTTACAGCCATGTGTGTGATTCAACTGCCTTGTTGGTTTATTACTTTTGGTGAAAGTTAGAAGATTCATACCCTATATCATTATTCATCCTAACCCTTGGTTAAACTCGAATGAGGATTATTCCATCATTACGGCCATGTATGTGTGATTCAGCTGCCTTATTGGTGTGGTACTTTTGGTAAAAGATTGTTAGAATGATCAACCCTAAGCCTTATAATAAAAACCCATTTTACCTTTATAAACTTGTTACTCCTTAGCTCTGGTGGTGGAGATGTATATCCTTGCCAAGCCTATGATAGAGTACTCGTCACGACCGAGCAATTGAGCGAATTAGTTACATGTTACCACATAGATTAGCTGAGTGATTTGAGTGTTTTCATCTACCTATTTCGTGAGGTGTTTGGTTGTGTACTTGTAATAGATCAAATAAATGCTTAAACTGAAAAATCCTTAGGGATACATTTTCGTAAACTTCTAAAGGCTACTTGAGGACAAGTAGTATTCAAGTGGGGGGATATTTGAAGACATCAAATAACGTTACTTTTATAGCATCATTTATCCCATATAACCCATTTTGTATAATTATTGCAAAGAATTGTTACTTAATCGTTTGTATTTGAGAATTGCAGTAATTATGGAGTACTTGGTGAAGATTAGCTAAAAGGCACGCATTCTGGAGCTTAAACGAAGAAATATGAAGAAATTGATTCTGACAAAGTATTCTTCTCCCACCGATAATTCTAAACAACAAGACACATCACCTACAATGAATATTCAATCTTCAACAGAACCAACAACTCTACCTACAAATGTTCACGCTGAGGAAAACAACGATAATCAAGCAGCAGATACACAGGTTCAACAAAAGGAATTTATCAATCCTTTTTGTACTCCGGTACGAGAAGTTGATGAGTCTTCCTCACGCAATATTGATAATTCAAATATGCTTCCTTTATCAACACACGATTATGAATACCGATGGACGAAAGATCACCCACTAAAACAAGTTCGTGGAAATCTATCCAAGCTAGTGCAAACAAGACGACAACTTGTAACAGATCCTAAAATGTGTATGTTCGCGCTCACCATGAGTACAACTGAACCGAAAACCATTAAGGAAGCAATGGATGATTTGATTGGGATGAGGCACTGCAGGAAGAGTCTTCATCTGTTTGTCTGGATCCAAGTCTAGAATCTCGTTAAACAAACCCTTTGGAAAGAACGTAATCAAGCTAAAGTGGTTATGGAAGAACAAAAAGGATGAAGATCAAACTGTCATTCGCAACAAGGCACGACTTGTAGCTAAGGGATATGCTCAGGAAGAGGGTATTGATTTCGAGGAATCATTTGCTCCAGTTGCTCGCTTGGAAGCTGTTTGGATTTTCGTCGCCTATGCTGCACACAAGTCTTTTCCAATCTATCAGATGGACGTGAAAACGACATTTCTTAATGGTCCACTGAAGGAGGAGGTTTATGTTGCACAACCAGATGGGTTCGTTGATCCTGATCATCCAGAAAAAGTTTACCGTCTAAGGAAAGCTCTATATGGATTGAAGCAAGCTCCGAGAGCCTGGTATGATGAACTCTCAAATTTCCTGATGTCCAAAGGTTTTACTAAAGGTACCATTGACCCTACTCTATTCATGATAAGATACGGGGAGGACATTCTACTTGTGCAAATTTACGTCGATGACATTATTTTCGGGTCTACAAACCTAAAATTTTCTAAAAGATTTGAAAAATTAATGCACAGTAGATTTGAGATGTCCTTAATGGGGGAAATGAAATTCTTTTTAGGACTTCAGATCCACCAATCCCCACGAGGTATCTTTATCAATCAGGCCAAGTACGCTTTAGAGATACTTAAAAAACATGGTATGGAAAAAGGTCAAAGCATTGGTACACCAATGGCTACAAAACCTAAATTAGATGCAGACTTGAGTGGAAAACTCGTAGACCAAACTAACTACCATAGTAAAATTAGGTCAATCATGTATCTGACATCTAGTAGACCAGATATAGTGCAAGCAGTATGTTATTGTGCAAGGTATCAAGCAAGATCGACTAAAAAACACCTCAAAGAGGTTAAAAGGATCTTTCGATACTTAAGGGGTACCATTAACATGGGACTATGGTATCCGAAGGATTCTGGCTTTGAACTAACAGCTTTTTTAGATGCCGACCGTGCCAAATGTATTATTACGGGCAAAAGCACTTCTAGAGGAATACAATTCCTAGGTGATAAATTAGTTAGTTGGATGTCAAAGAAGCATGACTGCACTGTAATGTCATTAGCAAAGGCTGATTACGTGGCGTTATCCGTAAGTTGTGCTCAACTAATGTGGATGAAGACACAACTTAAGGATTATGGCTTCAACTACAACAAAATACCATTGTATTGCGACTCTCAGTTAGCCATATCAATTTCATGCAACCCTATGCAGCACTCATGTACCAAGCACATCCATACTCGATACCATTTCATTAAGGAACAGGTTGAAAACGGTATAATTGAATTGTATTTTGTCATAACTGAATACCAATTAGCTGAGATGTTTACTAAAGCCTTACCCAAAGATAGGTTTCAGTATCTTGTTAGACGAATTGGTATGAGATGTTTGACTCCAGCAGAACTGGAGCATCTGGCAAATGAATCTGCTTGACATTTCTTCAAACATCGACTTGTAAATATTTTTCAAAAAAGCAAAATACAAAAAAATATAAAACCTATAAAAACAAATACTAAAATATAAAATTTCAAAAATAAAATACAAAATTAAAAAAATCAAAAAATTTCCAAAAAAGAATCTTCTCGACATGTCTCTTAGAATCGATAACATTTACGTATCTAGAAATGTTGATTAACATTGACACATGTGTGTAAATGAAGTTCGAGCAAGAGTTTCAAATGCTATCAAAACATGTCATTTCTATTTTTCTTTATGACTTGTAACCGCTCTCAGATTGTAACTCGGACCCGAACGACAAAGGAGAGTGTACGTTTCAGTGCGCTTATCCTTAGCATTAGAAGAGAAGTCTTCTTACATAATGTTTTTCAAAAACTTGAACACGTTTTTTCAAGAATTTCTCACTGACGATTCATAATCTTTCAAAACTGTATGTTCAACACTCCATCCCTCATAAAGTTTTACAAGACAATTCTTCTACATTTGGTGTCATTTTCAAAATGAGTCAATGTTTAAGGGGGAGTTTTTCGAAAAACAAAGTTTTAATGATTTTGGATACATCATAACATGACAATTTTATGTATTCAAAACATTATCAAATATCTCTTAATAACAAATATGTAATAATGATGACTACTCAATAGATTGTATGTTATAAGATGATTAAGTGTTTGAGCATAATTTTTTAAGAATTCTTCAATGACAATTCATAATCTTTCAAAATTATGTGCTCAACAATGCTAACCCTTAATTTTATATTCATTTTATAACTAGGTATCAATTTTTTGGTGTCAAACATATGTAAAGTTAAGGGGGAGCAAGTTAATGTTCCATATAATTCATGCTAAGTATAAAAAATTTCTCCACAGGATTTTCATGACAAATTTTAATCACTTAGTATTTCAAAGACTAAATGAATTAGTATTTAAAATAAGGGGAGAATGTAATTAAAATGTGATCTTGAAAATAATAAGTGATCTAAATGACTCACAGTGCTTTAACATCTACGGAAAAGGTTTTATGGTTACGATCTATACCCAACAACATCTTAATTCACGATGATTCTGAAGTCATAAGGTGGTTAGGTTAGGTACTAGTCCTATGATCCAACCAGAACCAGAGGGATCTACCCAAGGACACTCCATAGTTAGAAATAACAGTCCTTAGGTATGATTGGAGATGGATAAGTAAAGGGAATAATGCCGACTAAGATTGAGCTAACACTGGAACAATCACAACAAGGTGTTAGTAACGACGTCTTGGTAAGCATTATAGGGGTAGAAGAATGAAAAAGAAATGTAAGGATAAAGGGTCTAAAGAAAGAAGCCCTCCATACAACTTTAGGTAGAAACCAGGTCAATACATAATCTATCAGATTCACAAAGATGAATTCTGGTAATGAAGACAAGACATCATGGACCCAGTGATGCAATGCACAACCCTTCCCAGCCATTCGAGTTTCTCTTAAAAGAAACTTGTCTCATTTGTCACGAAGATACACACGACTTCTATTGACTTTCTCACTCCGAGTTAGTTGATATTGAATAGGTGGCAGTCTGCTCTAGCCTCCGAGTACTAAAACCAAAACGCACAAATTGAGTCTAGAGCCAAGAGATCAATACAATAAATCTCATTAGGACACATTCCATTACAAACACTTGTTGAACATCATTAAGTTCACAAGTTGTTAACAAGAGTCCTACGCATTATCCTTGTGATTATGCTAGAACATCCGAGTGATACTTAAGTATTCACAATGAAGATGGAAATCCTGCTTGAGCCAACATCAAACAAGCTCTTGGTAGGTGACTTGCGAGATTCTATATGAATCAAGCTTGTGTCAACTGGATATTGATTTGGTTCAGTAAATGAATTGACGATTTAATCAGAAAGATAGTAACTATCTGATTCACTCTTACCGTGTTGTCTGCTTTGAGACGCTCCGGTAACGAGAACGGCTAGTGCAGCTGCGAAACCCTGTCAAGAAGATTCATTTGAATTCTATCTGATCACAGGAAGTATTTATACTGTTTAATGAGGAACCGTGTTTATTGCAACCTTATTCAACGAAGTGACAAAGACACTCTCATCCATACCTGTTGATTATCACTAACGTAAACTTGCAGGTTATACGGTGGTGGCGGTATCCCATTCCAGCTGAAGTCGAATTCATTACCACATGCTCATGCTCAAACTACAAAGACATACTATAAGCATCAAGATTTAAGAATCAAGAAAGCTCAAGAATTAAAGACAAAGACTTCCGCAAACTCTAATATTAAAGATCCCTCCTCAGAAACCAAGCTTCAGGGGAGATTGTTAGCAAGCTTTCAAGAAGATGCAAAGTATGAGCATGTTGGTCAAGACATAAGATCGCAAGGAGGCAAAGACGATCAAGACAAACAAGGAAAAGATTTAGAGATCTCAGAACTAAAGACAAAGTCAAAAGACAATGACAAAGGATCATGATCAAATATCACACAGCATAAAGGAACAAGCCTACAACATAATAAAGACCAAAGATTCAAGAACTCAACGACAAAGCAATCTCAACAAGTCCAAGGAAGCAAGATTCAAGATCTCACCTCAAGAATTCAAAGACTACACATTAGGGGAGATTGTTAGCCTTAAAATATGTCGGTGAACATGGAAGCTCAGAATCTGTAGGAAGCCTCGCTTCGGGGGAGATTGTTAGCCTCAAAATATTGAGCCAAACAAGGAAGCTCAGCTAATAATCATGGAAGCTTGGTCTTTATTTAGTAAATGTTGTAATAGGTTAGAACGGGAATCAGGCTCGTTAATTAATCTAATATTGTACGTATTTCGGACTAAGGTCCAAAGTAATCCCGAGCCCGACCTAAGAAAACAAATACCACGGCCTAACAAGCCTTATATAGGCTGGCCCATTAAGTGGTATGAATACCCCTCTCCAAGTGTGGAAAGGGTGTTGGTCTCATTTGTATTTTTACATTATAATCAACCATTCTCTTTTTCTCTCTTCTTTCTCTCTCTACATCTCTCTATTTTTCTTCCTTTTCTTCTTATCTATTTTCTTGATAATATCATGATGAAGTGAAAGTGATTCTTGGTTTCTAACACAAATATTGGTACGTCCGAAGAATAAAGAATTATTAAAGGAATTATCCAAAGTTATTATAATCACAAAGATCGTGAAATTACACCGAGTTTCGTAGTTACTATATATATATATATATATATATATATATATATATATATAAAACAAAAAAATTAGAAAAATCACAACAAAAAAAGAGGAGGAAAGTTTGAAGATAATCGTTTCGCAAAAGCTTAGACCGAAGGAATTATATGAAGGATCGATTATTCGTTGATACGTCTATAAGTCAACGATGTAAAGTTTTGTATAAAGTGGTAGATATCGCCACTTGCCTTGTAAAAGTATGTAAAGTATGGGATGATTGGGAAGTTGACCGTTACGGGAACGCCAACTCAGGTTGTTGTTTTTGATCTATGATCAAGACGTGTGTAAATAGTTGTGTCTTTTTCATGGTAACGGTCAGGAAAAAGTGTCTAGCAACTTGTATCTTGGACCTAGTCTATTTGTTTTGTAATTTTTATTTAACAACAATTTATTTCCCTTTCCTAATCATTAACCATGGGTTTTATGCGAATGAGGATGTGATCGAGCATGCATGTCTATTCCGTCGTTACGGCCATGTATGCATGTCTCAGCTGCCTTGTTGGTTTATTACTATTGGTGAAAGTTAGAAGATCCCTACCCTATATCATTCTTCATCCTAACCCTTGGTTAAACTCGAATGAGGATGTGATCGAACACACATGTCTATTCTGTCGTTACAGCCATGTATGTGTGCTTCAGCTGCCTTGTTGGTGTGGTACTTTTGGTGAAAGATTGTAGAATGATCAACCCTAAGCCTTATAATAAAAACCCATTTTACCTTTATAAACTTGTTACTCCTTAGCTCTAGTGGTGGAGATGTGTATCCTTGCCAAGCCTATGATAGAATACTCGTCACGATCGAGCAATTGAGCGAATTAGTTACATGTTACCACATATATTAGTTGAGTGTTTTCATCTTCCTATTTCGTAAGGTGTTTGGTTGTGTACTTGTAATAGATCAAATAAATACTTAACCAGAAAAATCCTTAGGGATACATTTTCATAAAATTCTAAAGGCTACTTGAGGACAAGTAGGATTCAAGTGGAGGGATATTTGATAACAGTAGTAACTAGCAGTAGTAACTTTTATACTACCAGTACTAACTACTTGGCATAATTTTCATTAGTATTACCAGCAGCACTAAGTTATGTTTGACAGCACTAATATATACTTGAGTAGCAGTGACTCTAAGAATCATCTTGAAGTCTTTTAATCCCAACATTAAACGAAGGAATATGAAGAAAATTGATTCTGACATCCAATACACCATATCCATCAAGGAAGATACGACCTATTTGTACCTGCACTTCACTAAAGACCACGAAGGAAACAAGATCAATACGCCGTATCCAGAGAATCCTATACGCCGTATCCAGAGAATCTTATACGCTGTATTTAAGCTATGGAAATAAAATATTCTAAAAGATATCAAACGTGGGCCCTACTCCAAGAAACCCTCAATACACCATATCGAAGCCTTTCGATACGGCGTATCGACCTTTTTCCAGACCTTATAAATAGAAAACTTAAAAACGAGTTTTAAGTGTGCTAAATCATATTTTCGATACCTAAACCATAAAAGTTGATTTTCAGAGGAGAAGAAGAGCAGAAGAGGTCTTGCAACGTAATCAATTCCATAGGAAACAACTTGTAATCTCCTATACTCTTGTAATCGTTTAGTTTTTGGTATCATTCGTTAACTCGGTTAGTTTACCTTGGCTAAATTATTACTCTTGTATTGATTATGACGTTTGAAGGCTAATACCTTCGGGTATTAGCCATTATTATGAAGATCTGAATGTTTGGTTTGTTTATCTCGATTGCTTAATTTATCGTTGATTGCTTGTTTATGTTTATCAGTTTATACTTGTTTACATGCTTTTGTATGCGACCTATCATTCAACTGGATCTAGTGATATGGACCAAGTAATCTAGATGCCGGGATAGCTCTCCATATAGTGATTTATACATCTAGACCAATAGGATCATAAATAATGACCTATCTTTGCCTTTAGATTATGAGCTTAGTTGGACCAACAGATGACCTTAGGATCAACGAGCACGTTCTCGATTAATTGCTAATTACTTGGTTAGTGGACTACTAGTGTATAAATTGCCTTTAAGCAGTAAGTGGGTAAAGTCTCTATGAGCTAGGGTTTAACAAGATCACTATTGCTTTAATCCTTAAGACAGATTATAATCAGCAAATAAGGATTCTTTATGCGGATACATCTAATTGTGACAGAATTCTTCGTGTCTAGGTCTTAGGAAGAATACCCGCCTAAGTCTTAAGAATGATATACCGCCTCGAGATAAGTAATCATTGCACTAAATAAACAAACCAACATTCTGATTGGATTAATAATGGTTAATATAGTTTTCTTATATTTGGCTAGACTACTCTTTTATCTTTTGTTAATTTGCTTGTGTGTGTTTTAGTGTCTTAAGTTGATTTTAGTCACCACAGAACCCGTGCCAGTCTCTTAGGCTGAAAACCCCCTTATCCGTTAGATTTAGGATTAACATAGGTTTAGCATAGGTTTAACATAGAATAGAATTAACTTAGTTTAGATAGTCAAAATATTAATAAATTAAAAGATTGTTTCTCGATCTTAGTGATCGACACCCTACTTACCACGAAACTACCATCGATCGGGTATACTGGCCGTTAAAGTGTTGTTTTTGGTTAAGTCGGCAAAATATAAATTTAAAATTTGAAATCATAAAATTACAACCACACAACGACACATCAGGAACATACGGTGTTGTAGAAGGAGGATTCTACACGAGTCCTGAACTGATTGTTCCAGGAGTCATTTCATGAAGTGCGGATCCTAAACTGCTTTGTTCAGAAGCCATCGATGTCAGCTCATCAAAGTCGAGGTGGATTGTTTCTATAATCTGACGGGTCCGTCTGTTGAAGATTCGGTAAGCTTTCTTTGCTGGAGCGTAGCCAATGAAAATGCCAATATCTTCTTTGGGTTTTAGTTTTCCCAAATCTTCATTGTATTGGTTAGGTAACATAAAGCACCAAAGACATAAAGATATTTAAGGTCAGGTTTTATGTCATGTAAAAGTTCATATGGTGTTTTGTTGTGATGTTTACGAATCAATGACCGGTTTTGCGTATAACATGCTATTGCAACTGCTTATGCCCACAAATATAATGGAGCCTTTGAAAATATCAGCATTGTACGTGCAGCTTCCACTAAGGTTTGGTTTCGTCTTTCAACAACCTCGTTTTGTTGTGGAGTGTGTGCAACTGAAGTTTGGTGTGATATCCCGACATCTTCATAGTAGGACTTCAGGGTCTGGTTGACAAACTCGTTCCATTATCTGTGTGAATGTTTCTAACAGTAGTATTAAGATGAACTTGTATCATTTACAAAATTTTAATTACAAACTCAGGAGTTTCATCCTTTGATCGTAAAAATTTCACCCAAGTGAACCGTGAGTAATCATCAACAATAACCAAAATATACTTCTTCCCATTGATACTTTCAATTCTAATTAGATCACAAAGATCCATATGCAATTGATATAACTTCACTTGAATGGAGTCTTCAGACTTGGGTTTATAAGTGTGCTTTTTTCTTTTCTCAAGTGAGTACGCATAGCACAAATGTTCTTTTTTGTACTTCAGTTTAGGAAGGCCTCTGACCAATCCTTTTTTGGCAAGTTCATTGATTGTTGCAAAGTTTAAATAGGATAACCTTTGATGCCATAACAGGTTTTGGTTTTTGAAGCTTTAGACAAGAGACAGATAGGAGAGGACCGCATAATATCATTGAATGAGAGAGTGTACAAGTTTGTGTCTCTGGGGCTTGTGAGTAGATCAACACCTTCTAAGTTACGAATAAAGCAGGTGTGTTTCCGGAAAGCTGCTTCAAGATTAAAGTCACAAAATTGACCCACTGAGAATAAATTATGACCAAGTCCCTCCACATAATAAACCCTAGAACTTGTGACGTTCCCGATCTGATAGTCACCATACCCCATAATCTTTGCAATTTAATCATTACTAAATCTGATAGTACCAAGAAATTTTTCTACAAAGTTGATAAGCTGAGAGCGTTGACTGGTCATGTGCTTAGAGCATCCTGAGTCCAACCAGAGGACGATTTGGACGACCTGCATTGGACACGAGAAGAATATGGAGAATTTGAAACAACGGATCCCCAATTTCTATTGGGTTCCAAGATGTTAGAAGGCCTAGGTCCTAAGATGTTAGGTTCATCACTAAAACTTACAAATTTTGCAACTATGGTTCTTCTACGGTATACCTTAACTTCGGGATTAGGTGTAATTACCGGTGTTTGACTGGTTTTCTTAGGAGGCACTATGGATTTAAGTGATTCTAGTCATAGGGTACTTTGTTCCATTTAGAGTGAAAATCCTTCCTATAGGTAACCACCTATGTCCAACACTAGTAAATGCTTTGCCAGTAGGTTTCCATTCCATCTTTTTGCTCTTACCAGACTTAGATTTAACACGCTTATTCACATCATTTATATAAGCAACAACACATTTATCATGATTAGCAGAAAATAAACAACCATTACATGTAGAACATACAAATTTAGAATTCGCATCTTTTACAACATGTTTAAATTTTGCGTTACATGTAGACATATGATCCCTTTTATTTGAACTAGACATAACTTTCCTAGGGTGAACTTTTACGGTCTTATTCTTCTTGTTGCTACTTGCTGCTGGCGTGATCATATTTTTCCTTGTATTGTTCTTAGATTATGATCCGCTAGCACTATTAGAAGGAATTACTCCTGTAGAAGACAACAAAGATTTGTTAGTAGTCTGTTTGGTCTGTAATGCTGCATGTTTTTGTGTTGTTGTTAAATCCTTAGGTTCCTGAAACCTAACTTTTCTGGTTTTGTTCATTGGTGTGACTGTAACCAATTTCTTGCTTATGATTTGGGAGCTAGGACATGTCTCAGAAACATAGGCTAATAATTCTTGAATGCGTATTGTAAACTTACAAGCATACTCTAAGTAAGGATCACTCGGATTCAATTTTCTAGCTTGTTCTACAATCCCACGTAGTGTATCAGTATGTTCCTTAGTTTTTTGAAGATAATCCTTATATGCTTCGCTATTGTTTTTAAGTTTGGAGGAAAGAGGTTCTAAGTCTGGCCTGAACATTCCTGGAGCTATCACACTTGCATTAGTTACAGGTACATTAGTATCTGACACATTTTTTCCTTTTAATGTTGCAATGTGTGCTCTCAACTTGCTTATCGAGGACTCCTTGGCTTGTAACTGAGCTTTCAGATCGTTTATTATAAAAAATTCATTCAATACAGGAGCATCCAAATTGCTACAAGATCTGTTATTTTGAAAACTTTCTTTGTTCTGTTGTAGTTTCAATTCAAGTGAAATAAAATGATTTTAAAGTTTTGAACATGTTTTTGAAAGTTTATTAATTTTTGAAAGCTCAGCCTCAAGCGTTAGATTCCTATTATACTTCTTAAAATAGCTTTTTCTTATACTTTCATAATCAGTAATGGCAGATAAAGAATTTACAGCCGTATGCACAATATCTTGAGATATGATTAGTTCCAAGAGTTGATCGTTTTCAAGAAGAAGTTCTTTCTTTTGAATTTCAAAACATTTCTTGTCTACAGAACACTGCTCAACAACAGCTTCCATTTGGTTAAAAACCGTTGTCACTTCATTGAGTTCATTGTGAAGACCATTGTTAAAATCCTTGTTCCCTTAAAGAATTTAAAAATAGGATTATTTCTCTACACTTCACAAATTACCATGAAGGATTGAAGACCCAATACGCCGTATCCAGGAGACATCAATACGCCGTATTCACAATATAGTAATAAAATATTCTGGAAGATATCAAACGTGGTCCTTACTCTAAGAAATCCCCAATACGCCGTATCCTACATTGCTCGATACGGCGTATCGACGAGTTTCCAGACTCTATAAATAGACGATCCTAAACTCAGTTTTAGGTATGCAAGTGAATCCCTAAACCACCAAGTCGACCAAGAGACGATCAGAAGAGCATAGAAGGTCAGAAAAGAGCCTCAAGATCATAGGAAAACTCTTGTAATCTTCGCGCAACCGAATACGCGTTCGATTAAGGTTTCTTTATTTTAATCGTTCATATATCAAACCGTGTGTATTTTTACAATGACTATCGGCTGATACCTTTAGGTATCAGCCATGTTTATGAAGATCTAATGTTTGGTTTGTTTATCTTGATTGCTTAATTTATCGTTGATTGTTGTTTATGTTTATCAATTTATATTCGTTTACGTGCTTAAGTATGTGACCTATCATTCAACTGGGTCTAGTCTTACATATTTAATGCGCTGCAACTTCGGTGTTGTTTGGGCGTAGGCTAAGAGTCCAGGATAGCTCTCCATATTGCAATTTATATATCTAGAATCATAGGATCACAAATATTGACCTATCCTTGCCTTTAGTTTAGTGAGCTTAGTTGAGCCATAAGGTGACCTTGGTATCAACGAGTACGTTTTAATCAACGAAAACTTATAATAAAAGTTTTATACTAGCTAAAATGGACCCGTAAGGCTTATTGGACCACTAGGCCCAATGTAACAAATTGGACTCATTGGACTTAGCTTTAGGCCCAATCCACTTGGACCTAACTAATGGGCTAGGACCTGGTCTTTGAGTGATAATATCAACCTAATAACTTAATGGGCTTGCTTAATGGGCCTATTGGGCTTTTTGGGCTAATATGGACAATACTAGTTAAAGTGGCTAAAAGTGGCAAATTAAAAACATGTAAAAGCTTAAGTTTAAAATATTTACATCATATAAACTTGATTATCATGTTAACTACATGTATACATATATATTTACTTTATTATGCGTTTTCGTTAATTTTTATCGACTAGAAACCTAAGACCCGTTACAATTTGTATAGGTCTTGGTTGATTGACGCGCCTACTTCCAAAGTTTTTATTCATCGATATTCTCGTCCGACGTCACTAAGTGAGTTCATAGCCTCGCATTTTTTACACTTTAATTGTTTTATAAACCTGCGAGGGAGATAACATGCTTGTTTTTAAAATAGAACACAAGGGAGATTGTATGCTAGTTGCCTTGATTATTATTTTAAATACAGTAGCTTAACATCGCTAGATAAAAAGACACGCTAAAATTATGAATTATTAACTACCGGGAAATGGTAGACGCTTATACATAAAATACAGCACTATTATATGAAAGGCTGCCTACCTCTGAAATTCCGTGACGACTGGCTATCGTCAAGTGTCGGGAATATGACACAACGGATGCGTTGTATAGAGAATAATATGCACTCATAGGAGGGTGTATAGTAGGCATACCTTGTTGGGAACCCCAACATAATTAGATGGTAACGTTCAATGTCATGAGACTTATAAATAATCCCCCGATATAACTTTGGGGTTTTTTATTTTTGGGCCACATCTGTTTATATCCCTGATAATATGAGAAATGAACTTTGTTCGGTAAAATTTTATTGTTTATATATATAAACTTAATGGATTCACTCAATAGATTGTTGAACGTTTTAGGCATGTTTTATCTCAAGTCCTTGAAGTAATTACTGCGATGGAGAATTAGGTTTTGTCGCTTATAGAAACCTAAATGTTTTGAAGGCCCATTAAATAAAAGTCATGTCAAAGATGATTTGCAGAAAGTGTTTATTAATTATGAAACAATTTGGGGACCTATGATGTAAACTTTATTTCGGAATGAATGTATTTAAAAACGTCTCTTTTTCAGTCGTACCCTATGCTTGAGTTTGTTTATAACTATGACGTAGCACCCAAAAAATGACCCTTCCCGCTAAGACATAAAAAAATGGGGGGTTGTTTACAGATTGGTATCAGAGCTTTAAGTTATAGAGAACAAAAGATTATCAAAAAAAATGAACTAAAAAGGATTTTTTGAAATCTTTTTAACTATAATTGTGCAAGCGAAATCTCTGAATTACCGATGGACAAGAATGAGAAGAATTTATTTATCGATATATATATGATGGAAAAAAATAGTATATATATATATATATATATATATATATATATATATATATATATATATATATATATATATATATATTCTATAGAATGAAATTTTCATTTATTTGAATATAAATGATAATATAATTAATTTATTTAATACTAAATTACGATATATTTATACGACGAGGATTGTCATGATAACCCTAATACATCTTAACGAGCCGAAGCAATTGTGAATATCCATTGAAATCCTAACGAAATGGTAACATTCCTGACTATAATACATTTGGGTTGATTATGACAAAGAAGATCCTGAAGAAGATCATGAAGAGGAACCCGAGGAAGATGTTAAGATTGAGCTCGAGGATGATGCTGAGTTGATATTTCCTTATGAGGTAGAGGGTGACAAAACCCCGCCACCTGGAGATGTGTCATCTGATTCTGTGTCATCCGATTCTGAGTCAGAGGACGAGGTGGTCGATGTTGCACCCGAGGCTACTGGGACTATTACCCAAAAGCCTTATGTCACTCGTACCTTCCCGAGAGGTCTATTTGAGATGGGTGAGTCATCTCTTCGCGTGACCTCAACTAATAAAATACGATTTAGCACCGTGGGCCTCTGAGGCGTGATTTAGAGGTGTTACGCTCAGCATAGAGAGATGGAGCTAATTGGTTCATGCCAAACTGAGATTGCTCTCTCAAACCAAGAAAAAAAATAGGGAGAAAGAAAGGAGTTAACTTAATCATGATTTGGAGAATGTCGAGCGTCTGCTTTGGGTAATGTTCTCGAAGGGTGTCGGTAATTGAAAGCGAAGAGAATGACACATTGTAGAAAAGGTTGGCTAGAGACTAAGACTAAGTTGGAGTGGGCCTCGTATGGATGTGACATGGCGAGAGGAGGTTGCATGTGTCTCCGGGTAGAACAAGATAATCTACATGGAGATGGTTCACATTAGGGCTGTTCCAAAGCCGCCATCTGATGATGAAGGATACCGAGCGTCCGAGAAAGAAATCAAAGAACCACGCACTAGTGGTATCGAGAGCCTTCTGAGTCACATCGATCACCTAGTGACTCTTAGTAGATTAATTTATCATTTGTAGTATCTTTTGTAAATCACTAACTAAACTGAGATATCATTAGTATAACAATCCTTTTGGAGTTGTATACATTAGAGGTTACATTTAAATGTGTTGACGATACAGCTTGTGACTCGGTTTGTGATTAATGAAATACTACTATTTGATTTCTAAATTCTACGTGTGTCGTAGTTATCTTCTTTTCTTGTTTCTTTTAACTATTCCTATAAATTATTTGATGCAATAATTGAATGAATACTCATTATGATTTGGATTGTGTTGTAATTTCCTGTATCTTCCTTAATTCTCAATCGCCATCGATATCATGATCTCAATGACGATTTTGTCTAAAAACTCTTTTCCTATCAATTCTAAATCGTATCCACCCATTTATTTTTTTGGTTGAACCACTCTTGACTACTCTCATGCAAACAACTTATTGTCTTATAAGTTAATATAATATCACCTGAGAAAATTTAAATTTCCATCATTTTACGAGTTATTTTAATTGAGACTTATAAATAAGTCGTTAACCAACAAAAAAGCAAAGTTTAGTAAACATGTAAATTAAAATTACATTCATACTATAACGGGTCCTTAAAATAATTTTTGATTTCCATCTTATAATTAAGCATGGTTATACATTTAAATATAATAACACTAGTTTGACAAACTGCGCATATGCATTGCTATTCCTAAAATTATAACATAGTCGTGGCACCTACTACGTATAATTTAAAAAGGGGCCATGCAAGGCAGAATAGTATTCACCGTAAGATTATTGAAAGGTCGAACTTTTAACAGTAATTTCCGAAAAGAAAAAAAATTGGCCTTGCAGTATTACAAGTTTGGAACATCCTACATATAGTCCCTCATCCTTTTCCCCAATCGAATTAACCAAGCTGTAGATTGCGGTCTTAACTTGACAATTGTTATTCTACCTCTTATTTCCTTTCTTTACATCATGAAATTCTTTGGACACTTATCCAAATTATCGACTACTGATGCCCGACTTGAAGTTTCGATGTTTCTATCCTTTCTTTTCGACTAATCCTCCTTTGAGTAACGTGGGTAAAGATCTGAGATGCCTTCAGATGTGAATAACGGATTATGAAAGTATGGGGTTTACGCATACCCATCATGGTATGCGTCTCTCTTTTGACTCGAAATTCACCAGTGAATCACGCGTTGACTTCGCTCTTCAATTGCTAACTCTGTCTCTTGATTCCCTTGATTCGAGAAAGGTTTTGAGTTATTCCTAGCTCAAGTAAATCAGAAGGAATTGAAGGAGCAACTATTTCAGAGACGTTCCTGTATTCGAAGACCTCACCTAGGTATTTCCCGAAGAAATTACCGGACTAACCGCCACCGAGAGGCAAGTTGAATCCGTATTGGAATCTTATTCTGGTGCATGAAGGCATCAGGTGGCCCTTCGCCAAACGTTTAGCACCATCCGAAATGAAGGAGTTGTCAAGCAACAGCAAGATTTGTTAGAGAAAGGTTTTATTTCGACTTAGCTCGTCACCGTGGGGAGCTCCGGTATTGTTTGTGAAGAAGAAGGATGGATCGTTCCGAATATGCATTGATTACCGAGAACTGAACAAGTTGACGATCAAGAATCGATATCCATTACCGAGGATTGATGACTTATTTGATCAGCTGCAAGGTTCTAGTGTTTTATTCGAAGATTGATTTACAGTCTGGTTATCATCAACTTCGTATCCGCGAGGAAGACATTCCAATTACAGCGTTTAGAACTCTTTAGGACATTATTATCTCAATAATACCTTTTGGACTGACTAATTCACCTGCAGTATTCCCCCCCCCCCCCCCCCCCCCCACCCCCTCCCCCCCCCCCCCCAGAGGGGGGGGGGGGGGGGTGGGGGGGGGGGGGGGGGGGGGGGGGGGGGGGGGGTGGGGGGGGGGGGGATGGATTTGATTGAAATCGCGGTGGCAATGCCGTATCTTGAAAAGGTTATTGATTGTATTCAATGAATGACCTTCAGATTTATTCCAAAAATAAAGAAGAACAATGGTTTAACATAATGAAGACATCTTGAATTGCTAAGGAGCGAAAAGTTGTACGCTAAGTTTTCAAAATGTGATTTTTTGTGCTTGATTTCGTGAATTCCTTGGCCATGTAATTGAATATAGTGTAGTTCAAGTTGATCCCGCGAAGATCGTGAGAGGGCATTAAAAACTTGGGCTGGCACCCGACGACAGAACCAACGGAAAGTGCGTCAATTTTTTGTTTGAGTCAGGGCTATTATCGACGTTTTTAATAGAAGGAGTTTTCTCTAATATCCAAACCATTAACTAAACTCACTCAGAAAAATAAGCCGTATGTGTGAGGCGACGACGAAGAGGAGGCATTTCAAACATTGAAGCGGAAATTATGCAGTGCGCCAATATTATCACTACCTGAAGGAAGTGAAGACTTTGTTGTATATTGTGAAGCATCCCTTAAAGGATTTGGAGCTGTGTTGATGCAAACGAGAAAGAGGTGATTGCTGGTTAACGTCCTCTATGGGCAACTTATAAATAATGAAGAAAATTAATACACCCGAGACTTGGAATTGGGAGCGGTATTTTTTTACTCATTCCCCGACGATTGAGACATTATTTGTACGGCCACTAAGTGTACGGTATAACACCGATCATAAAGTCTACAATATATTTTTGATCAGAAGAGCTAAATGATGAGCAGCTAGATGGATTGCACTTCTAAGTGATTACGATTGTGTTATCCGTTATCACCGCGGGAAAGGCGAATGTTGTCGCTGATAGCCTTTGAGCAGGAAGATAAGGAACGCTGATTCGAGTGGCGTGGCTTTAGATTGTTACGGTACATAACAATTTACCCGAACAAATTTGAAATGCACTAGTTGAAGCGTGCAAGGAGGAAAATATTGGTGCCGAAGGATTTCTTGGTGAATGGGAGCCATTTGAAGTTAGACCCGATGGTATGAAATGTTTGAAAGGACGAGTATGGTTACCATTATTTGGAGGATGATAGGCCTAATCAATGTGTGGAATCTCATAAATCAAATATTCCATTCATCCTTTATCGGAAAAAATTTACCATATTTGAGGACGTTTACTGGTGGCACGAATATGAAAGCAACATTGCGACATATGTCGGTAAGTGGTTAGAACATTGCATGAAAGTCCAAGTTGCACAAACCAAAATCCGTCAGGATTACTTCAGCAATCGGAAATCCCTGTTTGGAAGTGGGAGAGAATTACAATGGATTTCATTACAAAGCTTCCAAGAACACCATCTGGATATGATTCAATTTGGGTCATTGTTGACCGATTGACTAAATCTGCTCACTTTATTCCAATGAATGAAAAGTATAAAATGGAGAGGCTTACTCGATTGTATCTGAAAGAGATTGTTTGTAGTATTACTGGTGCTCGTGGTTTGATTATTATGGACTGAGACCCTCTTTCGCATTCAAGGTTGAGTCAACATACTCAAAGTCATTTAGTAGACGAAATTAGATATGAGCACTGCTTACCATCCTGATAACTGATGGTCCAGAGTGAAAAAACAAAGATAAAACATAGGAAGACATGTTGCTTGCTTACCTTAATGACATTTGATAGTGGCTGGGATAAGCACTTACCTTTGGCTGAATTCTCATACAATAATAGTTATCACACTAGTATTAAAGCCGTACCTTTCCGAAGCTCTATACGGAAGGAAAAGTAGACGCCTGTATTTGAGTGAGTTTGGAGATGTCCAACTCACGGGACCAAAATGATTCGCTAAAACGAACGAAGATATTGTGCAAACAAGAACCCGATTATTGGCTGCATCGAGTAGACGAAAAATTATGCGTGATGGTAGACTTAAAACCTTTGAGTTCGAATTAGGTGACAACGTTATGCTGAAAGAAATCACCATGAAAAGGTGTATACGATTTGGAAAACTGGGAAAATTAAGTCCCGCGTTAAATTAACCATCAAGATTATATCAAGAGTGGGTCCTGTGGCATATAAACTTGGATGAACCCCTGATAGCCTTCAAGGAAACATAATACAATACATGTGTCCGAATTTAAAGAAATGATTTATCAATGAAGATTTATCATTCCAACTCGAACGAAGCAAGGATCACGAAGAAGTTGCATTTCATCGAAGAACCCATGAAATGATGGATATAAGAATGAACAACTTAATCAAGTCAGATCCCTATAAGTCAAAGATCGATTTGGAATTAGAGTCCGTAGGACCGGAATATACATTGGGAAAGGGATGGATCAAATGTGGAAGAAATACCCTCATCTCTTACTTTGATTTTAATAAGAAGGGGCGGGCGACATAGATGAATTGATCTTCAGGGACGAAGATCCCTTTTTAGGGGGAAATGCTGTGACAAACCGTCAATTTTAGGTCGTTATTTTATTCTCGAGTATTAAATATATTTTTTTCAATTTTATGTTGAGATGTGAACTCACGTCTAACCAGGAGAACTAGGGCTTACACTTGTAATCTAAGCGACGTTTACAAGGAAACGGCAAATCCTACGTAAGGCATCGACGTTATATTTCTAAAATGCGGTAGAAATATTTTTATTGCATTCCGTTTTTATTTATCCGTGTCTTGTGCTAATTTTATATTTTACGAAAAACGACTACAAATCGTACCTTTTTAAAATAACAACTATGAAAAAACCCCTACCCTCCTTAACAATTAATGGGACAAGTAGTAAACTACTTATCCCACTAATCTCACCATGCAAAGGGTGACAAAACCAAAGGGAGAGGTGTCCCTTTTGTAAGCCATGTTAAGTATACAACTTAACACTTGGCATTGATTCATGCCATGACCCTAAACACTTGGCACTTTGGTCTAGAGCATATATAAGGCCTATTTTGACCATCAACACACACACACAAGTCATAATACACCAAAAATTCTGCATACTTGCTCCCTCCCTCTCCTTTAGACGCCACACAAATCACCAAAATCACCAATTCCATAAAAATTTCAAAGAACAAATAATAAGCACACTAGTAAAGATGATATCCAATATAACCCTATTTTGGAGGTGATTTAAAGGGTTTTCACAAGGAAGATTATATACAAGTTAGGGCTGAGATTATACAAGTTTTTATAAAGTCTATTGGGTAAAGAAAATAGTGGTCAAAAATTATTTTGGGTGAAGATCAAGTTTGAAGATTGAAGTCTTGTATATTTTTGATCATTAGATCATCATCTTCATTTTTATTGTGGTAAAATCTCATGAGTTTTTTTGTTTATGTTTCATTTTGATTTTCAAATGTATATGTACATGATGATATTTGATGGTCAAGATAATAAAATGGCCATGCAGTATAGAATCTAGGTTAATTATAGCTAAAATAATCATTAAAACAAGTGAAAAGATCATCAAAATTATGATCTGTAATGAACAGTAAGAGTCTATAAAACTCAGTAGATTGAGGATTGATTTGATGACATGAAGGTCCATAGAACAAATCTCTTAGTACATTGGGCAAATTGGATTAGTTATGAATCTGTAAATGGACTTAAATATGAAGCCAAAGCATAAAAATATATAAATTATCCCCATTTTAACGGATTTATAAAATTACGACTATATTTTCGTAACACGAAAGTATATAAAATTTACTACTACCCGAACACTATACTATGTAAAGCGATTTTTGTAACTAAAACCCGATGTGGTAAGGACCCACTTATTGGGAGTTTTAAAAGGCTAACAAACTGATAATAAAAGTATCCCGACCCCGAGAACCCGAAAACTTATAATAAAAGTTTTATACTAGCTAAAATGGACCCGTAAGGCTTATTGGACCACTAGGCCCAATGTAACAAATTGGACTCATTGGACTTATCTTTTAGGGCCCAATCCACCATGGACCTAACTAATGGGGCTAGTACTGGTCTTTGAGTGATAATATCAAACCTAATAACTTAATGTGCTTACTTAATGTGCCTATTGGCTTTTTTTGGGCTAAAATTGACTAATACTAGTGAAGGTGGCAAAAGTGCAAATTAAAAAACATGTAAAAGCATAAGTTTAAAATACTTACATCCTAAAACAATGATCATAATTTTTAAACTACAAGAAACATAATATTAACTAACTTAATTATGAGTTTTCCGTTAATTTTATCGACTAGAAATCTAAGACCCGTTACAATTTGTATATGTCTTGGTTGATTGGACGCGCCTAACTTCCGAAGTTATTAATTCATCGATATTCACTTTCGACATCACTAAGTGATTCATAAGCCCTACGCATTTTTTTACACTTAATTTGTTTTTATAAACCTGCGAGGGAGGATAACATGCTTGTTTTTCAAAAATAGAACACAAAGTGAGATTGTATGCTAGTTGCCTTTGATTATAATTAAATTTGAGCTTAACTCCTAGATAAAGATCCTGTGGGATAATCATTGAATTGTTAACTACATAGGGAAATGGTAGATGGCTTATAACATTAAATAGTACTATTTTTGAGGCTGCCTACCTCTAACCGTGACACAGCTATCGTCCAAGTGTCAGAATATGACACAACTGATTGCGTTGTATAGAGAAATAATAGCACTCATAGCGAGGGTGTATAGAGGCATACCATGTTGGGAACCCCAACAAATAATGAGAATGGTAACGTTTAAACGTCATGAGGCTTATAATAACCCCCGAATCACTTTTTTGGGCACATCGTTATATCCTAATGAATATGAGAAATGAAACTTGTGTTTTAGAAATTTTATGTTTAATATATACACTCTATGGAATCACTCCACCATTATTATGACGTTTTAGCAATAGTTTTTATCTCAGGCCTTGAAGGTAATTCGCGATGGGAGAATTTGGTTGTCGCTTATGGAAACCTAAATTTTTTATAGGCCCATAAAGAAAAAAAGTCATTCGAAGAATGATGTGAATTAATGAAACATTTGTGGTCTATGATTATACTTTTTAATTTCGAATGAATGTATTTAAACGTCTTCTTGAAGTCGATTTCTATTCATGAGTTGTTTATAGTTATGACGTACCCCCCAAATACCCTTCCGCAGAGACATATAAAAATGGGGTGTTACATGATACCGCTAGCGCTAGTATAAGTGTGGGATAACTCCTGTAGAATACCAAAAGGATTTTGTTAGTGGTTTGTTGGATTGAGTAATGCTGCCTGTTTTTTGTGTTGTGCATGATGAATCCATATGTTCCTCTGAGACCTAACTTTTCTAGTTATTTGTTCCCATTGGTGGGACAACAACCAATTTTTTTTCTTTAAACTTGGGACTGTGGACATGTCTCAAGAAAATAAACTAGTCAATTCCTGAACTCGAATTGTAAACTTACAATCATAGTCTAGGTAAGGATCAGCTAGGATTATTGTTTTCTAGCTCATCTACAAATCCCCACGTAATGTTCCAGTATTCCTTAGATTTTCTATATGATAATGCCTTATGTGTGCTTCCCTATTGTTCTTAAGTCTATGAGAAAGAGGTTCTAAGTCTAACGTAAACATTCCCTGGAGCTATCACACTTGCATTATTTACAGGTTCATTATTATCAGACACATTTTTTCCTTTTAATGTTGCAATGTGTGCTCGCAACTTGCTTATCGAGAATTCCTTGGCTTGTAACTGAGCTTTCAAATCATTTATTACAAAAAATTCATTTAATGCAGGAGCATCCAAATTGCTACAAGATCTGTTATTTTGAAAACTTACTTTGTTCTTTTGTAGTTTCAATTCAAGTGAAATACAATGATTTTGAAGTCTTGAACATGTTTATAAAAGTTCATTCATTTTTGAAAGCTCAACCTCAAGTGTCAGATTTTGATTATACTCCTCACACCAGCTCTTTCTCATACTTTCACACTCATCAATGAATTCTAAAGAATTTACAATAGTATGCACAAGATCTTGAGATATGGTTAGTTGCAAGAGTCGATCGTTTTCAAGAAGAAGTTCTTTCTTTTGAATTTCAAAATATTTCTTGTCTACAAAACACTGTTCAACAGTAGCTTCCATTTGGTTAAAACCATTTTCACTTCATTGAGTTCATTGTAAAGACCATTGTCAAAATCCTTAAATGATTCCCTTAAAGAATTTAAAAATGGAATTAACTTGTGTTATGAAAACCTCTTTGGTGTTCAAAACCCATGTACCCGTCATTTAATGCAGAAGTTTGTGGTTCTTCCTTTCACCCACCATTGACAAATTTGTGCAGGTGATTTTTTTAGTTTTCTTGAAAAACTTTTTATTTACCAAACTGACCTTATGGAATTCACAAGGAATCTCTATCTTAGCATGTGATAGGGTGGAACAACAAGTTGTTTAGAAATTGGTTTGAAATCGGTAACCTAAAAGCTTGTTCTACAGACCCATTTCTTTTTAGAACAAAATGTTTTTTTGGAAAAAGCTCACTTAATCTTATTTAATATATGAGTAAATAATTGGAGAAAATATTGACTTTTCCCTCCTTTTGAAACTGGATCATTTTGTTTTCAAAGCAATTTTGATCGACTCTCTTCATCTAAAAACAATTCTTTTCAGCTAAAATCAATATCTCTTCAGAATCAACCACATAAATCACATCATGTTTCTTAGATATCACAATGCCATCATACAACGTTGGCTTAATTCCCTGAGCTTTCTTAAGATAAAAAGAATTTTGATACTCAAGAGCTTGTTTATGAGTGTCATCGTAGAAGGCTTGTGGTTTCGTTAGCATATGCACAGTTTGCGCAGATTGACTCACTTTGTAAACAATGTTTTCTAGTTCTTTCTTCTTCTTTTCTAAATCAATTGCCTCTTCAATGTATTTATCTTCTTTTTCTTTGGTTTGCTTTTTCAATACATCAATTGTTGACACTAAAGATTCATTTTCTTTGACATTTTTTAAAAGAGCAGATTTAAGTGTGTCAATCTTCTTTTGAAAATTAGCAAACTTTGTAATTCTGTTAAGAATCATATCATTCATTTGTGAATCAATTAGTTTTTCCCGATTGTTTAAATCACCCTTTTGTCAGTCTTCAAATTTTTTTACTCTTTCCTTATATATTTCTAGCTCAGCGGTTAAAGACTCATTCACATTCTTATTTTTAATACTCTCAGCATTACATTTAGCAACTTGATTAGTTATCTCATCAACGACCGACATTATCACAGCATTTTGTTGTTCAGTTGAAGCAGTATTTTGAACAGCTACACTTTTAGTCTCTTTCAAATATTGATCATATTAGATGATATTGCTATCACTTGTAATTTCAATATCTGAAGCGGGATCGAAAGTGGGTTATTCAGAATAATATATCTCTTGAACACAGTTATCAAGTATAGAATTATCTTGATTAGTTCTAAGATTGGTACCTCGGAGATAACAGCTGAGTCGTAACTAAAGAGATTAGCCATTAAGAACTGCCTTGGCACCTGGTGCTTCATCACAATCTGAGTCGAAAGCATCGAGATCATCAGTTTGGAAAGCAACATTGTGTGTGATTGTTGTCTGAGTATCTTGGATTTTTGCGACTCTTGGATCTGCTAAGAATGCTAACTGCTCCTCATCTAACACCTGACCAGCTTCTTGTGCTTGAACTAGCAATATTTTCTCCTTGAACCATGTTGAGTTCCTTGGCCTCTTTGGCTGAGTGCATTGTCTTTCCATATGCCCTTCTCCTTGACAATTGTAACAACTGACAACCCTTGCTTGAACTACTGCATTATTTCTCCCATTTTTGTTTATCACTGAGCTTGTTGCATTGCTCTTAGATCCCATACCAACAAAACTCTGACCCTGTCTCCCTTATACTTGTTGGATTGTAACCCTACCATCTTGAATGGTAGCTTGGTTTCTTGGATTAGAAGATGTTTTGAGTTGGTTGTTGGTTGTAGGAAAACGCGATGTAATTGCGGTGGTTAGAAATGCCATTGCTTTGTTCAAACTAGCAATTAGATCATTACCTAGTAGAAATGATGGAACTGCAAGACCTAAGTCTAGCTGGGAAAACTCAACTTACGGTTGTTGTGAAATTGCAGGAGATTTATAAACATTTTGTAGAACTGATGGTTGTTGGGGAATTGCTAAAGGTTGATACTGTTGGTAATGAAAATGTGCTTCATAAGATTGTGAATGTTGTTGAGAGGGATAATACTATTGAGCAGCTGGTGGTAACTGTTGTTGATAGTGAGTAGGATTGTATAGAGATTGATGGTTGTTTTGATATGAAGGGATTTGAGGATAGTTAGCAACCAGGGCAAGTGAATTCGGAAACCTTTCACGCATTAAGCGGACTTCAGTAGCATGTGCCTCGTGTTGACTGAGATATGCATAAAGGTGGTCATATTCGGCTGTATGCATGTTCCTTGCTAACTTTACATCAGTCACAAATTTGCTCCACTCAGTTGGAAGGCTGTTCAGAAATTTAGTATTGACTTGGACCTGCTGCATTTTCATTCCTATAGTGTGCATATCATTCATGAGTTAAGCAAACCGCAAGTAATACTCATGAAGTGACTCACTCTTTACCGAAGTAAACCTATCAAACTCATTGTACAGTTTGCACTCACGTTCTTGCTGTGACAGTTCAGTTCCTTGCATGAGTAACTTAACTCGATCCCAAATTTATTTAGCAACCTCGTGATGGTTGACAAGAGAGTACACATCTGGTGGAAGACCTTGAAGAACAATATTTGTCACAATCGTCTTGAAGTTTCTCTGTATCTGTGAGTTCTTCATAAGTCTTAGGTCTAGTGACACCATCTACTTCAATAGTACCATAAACAAGTGGTCCGTGGAGAATTGAGTTAAGTATCATTCTATCGTGTTCCTTTCCTTTTATGTAAAGCAACATATGATTCTGCCATGAGTTGTACATTGTCTTTTCAAGCATAGGAGGACGGTTATCGGCCCCAGCCACAATCATGTGTTCTGCCAATGTAGTCATTTTATGATGATGGTTATGTGAAATGATATAAGTTGATCGTTCAGTGATAAAGGAGAATTGTGTTAAAGAGTTGTTTTTGAAGTTGATTAAGATTGTTATTTCACGGGATTTTACAAATCTTGTTTAAACCGGGAAAATAATTGAGTATTTCGCGGGATTTTACAAATGCAAGACAAACCGTTAAAAATAATATTTTCCTGAAAATGTGCTTATTTCGCAGAAATAGAACCTTTATACGTATTTCGCAGAAAATGCTTATTCCACAGAAAATGCTTATTCCGCAGAAAATACTTATTCAGCAGAAAATACTTATTCCGCAGAAATAGACATGTATACTTATTCCGCAGAGAATACTTATTCCGTAGAAATTAACCCGTATACTTGTTTCTCACAAAATACTTATTCCGCAGAACACCCTGTAAACATATTCCGCACGATAAACTTATTTCGCAGCACAACCTGTAAACATATTCCACAGAAAAAACATATTCCGCAGGATTCAAACTATTGCTTATTTCGCAGAAACGAACACGAACCAAAAACATAAAAATCACCTAAAAAACACCATTTTTGACGTTTTTCCTTGATTCTTTTTGTACAACTAACTATATCTAAGCTAGATTTATCTTAAAAACACAAACTTTTAACACCAAAAGCTTTTGTTTTAAAAATTTTGTACGCTACACCTAAATGAGCTATAAAACCGATTGTTTTGAAGGTAAAAACGCACACAATCTACACTATATCACCCCATGACGACTGATACCAATTGAAGGATATCAAATCACATAAACCAAGCGAGAAGTAAGAGGCTTAGGTGTAGTAACGCCGGCAACGGCGTTGGCCGGCATTGCCCGCGTTACTACACCGCACACCGGCGTTGCCCAATGGAGTTGGGCTCGGCGTTGGCCGGCCAACGCGCGTTGGGGTGTATTTTTTTTTTAAAATTATCCCCCCAACGGCTATATAAATGTTTTTAATTTCCCCCCTTATTTTTAAAAAGTTACAAAACACCCCCTAACGGCTAGTTTTATTTTTTAAAAATAATTAATTTACAAAACACCCCCTAACGGCTATTTTTTCAAAAAAAAAATAATTTCATATCCCCCCCCCACCTCCCCACCGATATTTCATTTTACCCCCCTCACACAACTCATTATAAATACTTCAATACCTCTATATTATTTTCTCACAAAAAAAACATACATTTACAACAAAAAACACTACAAACTCTTTCACAATGAATCAAAATCGAACCGTTTTTGATATCGATGAGGAAACCGACGCATTCTATTTACAAAAAGCTGTCGAGTATCACGAATGGCTAATACAACAAGAAGCTCAACCACGATTGACCCGTACACCGATCTTCCGTGACCGTGAAGATGCCGAAAGACGTCTACGTGCTGATTATTTTGATGATCATTGTAAGTATCCGTTATACTATTTTCGGAGAAGATTTCGTATGAGCCGTAAACTTTTTCTAAAAATTGTCAATGGCATTTCAAGTTATACGGCTGATCCTCTCCCACAACATTTTCATTTCTTCACATCTCGACTCGATTGTACGGGTCGAATGAGTATTAGTGCTCTTATGAAGTGCACAGCTGCCATACGCCAAATGGCATACGGCAGCACACCCGACGCGTTTGATGAATATTTGCAAATGAGTGAGCATACTGCACGAGATGCTCTATTTTTCTTTAATATGTGCATCATAGAATTGTATATGCCGAAGTATTTAAGAAAGCCAACATCTGAAGACGTTGTAAAAATACAACAAAAGCATAACAATGTTCATGGTTTTCCGGGAATGCTTGGAAGTATTGATTGTATGCACTGGGAATGGAAAAATTGTCCAGTGTCATGGCAAGGTCAATACGGTAGGGGTGATAAAAAATACCCTACTATAATGCTTGAAGCTGTAGCTTCGCAAGATTTGTGGATTTGGCATGCGTTTTATGGGATGGCGGGTGCGAATAACGATATTAATGTTTTAGATAATTCTCCGTTATTCGACGACCTATTAGATGACTTAGCCCCTGTGGTTCCGTATGTGGTAAACGGAGTTGAGTATCGTAATGGGTATTACTTGGCCGATGGAATTTACCCAGAGTGGGCAAGTTTCGTCAAATCATTCACGGTTGCAACTGATCCGAAGCATACGTACTTTAAACAGCGTCAAGAAAGTGTACGGAAAGATGTCGAACGTGCTTTCGGTGTTCTCCAAGGACGTTGGGGACTTATTCAACAACCGGCCCGTGCATACGAAGTCAACACATTACGTAGAATCATGTATGCTGGCATCATAATGCATAACATGATTTTAGAAGATCAAAATATGTCGGTTGTTGACTTCAAACATGTGTATTCTAATCCCGCAAGGTCAATGCAAACAATATGGATCGATCGATGTGAAACCCAACGTCGTAAAGCAAAAGAATTAAGAGACAGAGATACGCATATTAGTCTCCAACAAAACCTTATGAACCATATTTGGTGCGAAGTTGAAGAAGCATCGGAAGAAGATTAGTCGCCGGGGCGTATTTTTTTTTTATTATTTTGGAATTTTTTTTTTAATGTGTGTTTTTTTTAGTATTGTGATGTGTATTTGAATTTAATGAATAAAATGATTAGTTTGTTAAATGAATGAAATAATTGAAGGGGGTTTTATGAAAATAAAGAGGTGAGTGGTGTTATTTGGTGTTATGATAAGGGGAGTGGTGTTGGTGTTGGTGTTATGCTGATGTGGCGCTGACGTGGCGGCAAAAAATGGGTGTTATGGTGTTACTACACCTAGGCCTCTAAAGAGAATCTAGAGAGAGAAAGAGGAGAGGTTGAAACACTTAAAGAGAAAAAGAAATGTGTATTATGATAATATCCAAATGAACCAACACCCTCTCTCCATACAAGGAGAGGGAATTTATACTTGTCTTAGGGCGTGATCAACATTAGGAGAGCCTTATGTTGACCCAGTTAGCTTAATTATTACACCACGATTGACTACGAGCTACAAATTACAATTTTGAAAGTGACAGTCTTTTCTCGATTTCTAACAAACATATAAAAGTGTTGGCATATATGTTTATCAGTGATGAACTAATCTTTCGGCAAATAAATTTCAAGCGTAAGGTGTGTTTGGCGTAATGGGTTGGGGCTGAAGTTGAAGTTGGGGTTGGGTCTTTATATCAAGTCGAAAGATGAAGCTTATATTTTTACAAAGTTGTTTAGCGAATTCGTTGGAGGTGAATCTTATTAATGTAAAATCGCATAAAACTATATAAAATTAAATTCACATGTATTTTCAGCTTTTACGTGATAATACATTATATTTTAAAGGGTATTTAAGTAATTTGATTAACTATAAGCCCTCATAAACCCCTCTTTATGAGCTTGGGCTTATAAAGACTTGTGACTTATAAGCTCTTCCATAAATCCGCGTGACAAACAAGACTTATTTTATAAGCCGATTTATTATAAAAGCCTAAGTCCCGTAATATGTTTTCAACGAGATGTACACCCGCTCTCCGCTGTAGGACGATTTCGAAGTCGACGAGTTCGAAGTCAACGAATTCAGTTGGTACGTTTGTATCGGGTCGTTTCCTTTTGTTAAATGACTTTCAAAGCAATGCGTATTGGGTCACCAATTCAATAATATGTTAGCAGATGCGGTATACTACTTTCCTAACCCTCACTTGGCTTAAATTTTCATTAAGTACTATCTCACACTATAAAAAGAATTCTCGTTACAGTTCATATTAAATAACAACATATATAATTGCTATACATATTATCTCAACAGTATCCGAACCTCATCTACATCCGAAGCAGTGAGAGAACTCGTGAAGTATCTGCGTTACGATGTGAATTTGTGGGGCGTTCTAGGAGCGTCGCCAGCAACACTCTTAGCCATATTCCAAGTCTTTTCTTGGCTTTCAATTGTACAGTTTTATCCTTGTTAAAGATTTTCTCCATATATAGGTGACTTCTTTTCCAGCTTCATCTGTTCAAAAAAACATTACTCTAAGTCCATAACGAAAACACATGGTGTATCATCACATTTCAAAACATGGACTAATACTATGGGTAGGTCAAGCATGTGAGCAGCGAGCCAAAACAGGTAATTTATAAAACATATATGTTTTTCGAAAAGAGAATAAAAATTCCCCACCTATCCTTAATTGCAAAGCAATAAAGACAAAGCCTTTGTGGGGTCTATTATCCGACTAAAATCCAACCGTTACGTTCACTTTTTCCATGAATCTATGTTGCTTTCCACCTCTACTAAATGTTTTTGCTCTTCACAACAACAGCTACCATTACACTCTTCAACTCATTTTTGGTCACAATTTGTCAAAATGGGTTCGGATCAGAACGCGTTAAGGTCGGAGGTAGATACATCAGCTCCCATTGAGTCTGTGATGGAGGCTGTAACCTGATTCGGTGGAACCGGGTTTTGGAAACCCCACATTCATAGCCCTGCTCAGCCTACTAAGGTCTCTAACTAGCTCTCACTTTTATTCTAGTCACATAATGCAAATAGTTGATGCTCCTGTTATTAATACTACATTCTTTTATATGCTAGTCTCACTTTCGGATAATTTTTGACTCGTTGACCTATCTCAACCCTTTACCTTAACCCATTTGACCGATTAAAAATGAAACATGCCCAAATTGGTTGATTTATCATCTACTCAATCGTTAACCAATTATGCTTCCCTAACACTACTAGAAATCTCAGTTCTAACCTCATTGTTTAAGCTTATTTTTGTATGTGATATTGGCTTGTATATATACTTATATCTAAAAATCCCCTTTTCCATCTTATTTTCAATATATAAGGGGCGTTTGGATCAGCTTATTTAGGCTGCAAGTAACTGGATATAATGTGAAAAAAGTTCTATGAGTAGCTTACCATAATCTATCGCACTCCGCAAAAATTCGATCAATTCAGAGAGCTTCTTCCCTCAATCCGATCTCAGAGAGCTTCCTCCCTTCAGTGTATATCTGCAAAAGATAAAAAGTATTAGCATAAGTGTAAACATTTTTGCGTCAAAGTTTCTAGCCGTTCATCCCTCATCCCACATTGTATATTTGATAATATTGACAAAGAGTTAACAAAATTGACTATCACCAGTTTATAAGCAGAAAAATGCAAGCTTAATTGGCCTCTTTTAATCCAAGTTGAACCCCACATGATTGATCTAAAGTATCGCTCTTTTTTAAGGTAAATAAAGTATCGCTCTGTTTAACCATATCATTATGGGTTTATCGGAAAAGGCTACACTTGGAACCAAAAATATACACATTCACTCACACATAAAAAATGATAAATACAATTTTCGTTTATATAAAGTGTATCATAATGCTGGAAAGGAAAAAGTAAGACCTAAACGTGGATATGGCGAAATATAAAAACGTGGATCTAACCTGATAAAGCAATAAGATTCAATCGTGGTTCCCAGTAAGGGATCATTCCAGAAAATTAAAGGCTTACAAAAGAAATGAACATCCATCAGCTAAGTTGAAATAAAAGCTCTGAAAAAGTGCATCAGAAAGCGGAGGACAGGAGAGCATTACCAGGGAGCGGAACAAAGATGGCTAGGATTCTTGAAGTCGCTGACCTAATGAAAGTTGTTGAAGTTGGTCAAGCCCGTGTTCCCGGTATGCAAAATCTGACGTAATGTTGCAGCCTCGGGTGCGGCAATTTCTGAACGATTATCCAGAATACACCTCTACATTATGTGCATTAGATGGGGGTTGTGTGCGCGACAACAAAGTATCTCTTGGCCGAGTTTGCTAAACTGGTCTTCTTGTTCATTTAGAACCGTCAAGGGGAAGGTTCACAAACGGTAGATGTTTTCCATAAAAATATGGGTAAGAAATAATTCCAAAAGATAACATATCAAGAACCAAGTTCATGTACTCATCAAACCCCTACACCATCAACAAAATATGAACATAACTTTTCTGATATCAAAATCTAAAATGCTAATATGGCTGGCCACCACTACAATAGTCATATAATCACATTGTTCTACTACATAGTAAGCAAGA
Organism: Tanacetum coccineum; assembly: GCA_026074375.1. Taxonomy (NCBI): domain Eukaryota; kingdom Viridiplantae; phylum Streptophyta; class Magnoliopsida; order Asterales; family Asteraceae; genus Tanacetum; species Tanacetum coccineum. The sequence goes on along the minus strand of BQNB010002593.1, from coordinate 56,461 downwards.
CATTTAAATCGCTCTCACACTCCTTTCACGTCTCTTGTTTTGGTAAAAAATCGTTTTCCCAAGATGCATCAACTTTCAGGCTAGATGTCGAGTATCCATTACCACAACAGAATAAACAACACAGAATACAATAAAGAGCATATGCTTAAACTATTGAGGGAAAAACTAATCATAGATGGAGGTTGCAAATTTTACATTCATTTTACAAAATAAAGTAAATTTATGCAGAATTGTATTGTCACATGAAACCAATTTAACGTATCATATGAAAAGATTGTTGGCTGGTTTTATATTGATAGTATCTATAAAAGGATGTGTCACATTACACATTTCATGGTTAGGTTATGTGTCTGATCTTTTATACTCAGCGACAAGCAATATGGTTTTTAAAAAGATGGCCAATTCTATGAAGTATAACTTTATTTATAGACATTGAACAAAGGTTGTAGCAAATATATTTCAGTGGTTGTATATGACTAAAGGGTTAATAGGGATGAATCTGGTGTAACTTGTGATTGACTAAGAAAGTTACACTTTTCACTTTATGGTACGTAGACTAGTTATCGAATTGGTCAACCAGCATGTGTGACCACTTTCGGTAATGAAAAGTTTAGAAAGTTACACAATTTTTTTTTTTTTTTTTTTTATTTTTTTTTTTTTATGTAGGATATTTATCAGGGTATTGGTCAACCAGCATGTGTGACCACTTTCGGTAATGAAAAGTTTAGAAAGTTACACAACTCATTATATTCATAGTTATGAAAAAATAATAAAAAGGTTTGTGAAGGTTAACATAGAACAAAATAAGTCGTACCAATTTCGATCGATTACTTCTTTAGAAGTGTATCCAGTCATTTTGAAAAAGCTCGTGCTTGCATGTAAACTGGGATAGTCTGGTTTTGTGGCGTCGGAGACTACAAATGTTTGTTGAAACGTCGATAATGCATCCTTTTAGTCCCCTGATACTCTCGAAAAACTTAGCTTTAAGTCAACACAGCGGCAATTAAAACATTAGGGAGTGTTTCGGTCAGATGATGGAGCTAGGTTAATAGCTTACAATATATTGTTAGCTAAATAAACCACAATTTAACCCAAACATTTTTTTTGGTTATTAGCTTTTTGAGCTAGACCGAGCTTTTATAGAAACCAGTTCGTATTTAGAAAACATTTTGTAAGCTATGAGGCTATGAAGTTAACCCAAACACCCCATAAAGCTATCTATGAAAATTTTGGTAATCATATATCATTCTAAGGCTACATCAATGTTTTCAAGAGAAAAGTAAAGTGTACCTGCTGAAGCCTCGACAACGCCAAGCCATCCAAATTCTTCTTTCCTTGTTTCAAGTTTCTGTATGACACAGCAAACCATAAACATAAGAAGTAAACATATAAAACCAATACTGTCAAATACAGAAAAACATAATAACTTACCCGGTACATCTGGTTTATTTGAGAAGGGTTCTTAAGAGATTTGACATTCTAGTAGTCACTGAAGAAACCGTCCGTTCGAACTTCGCTTCTAGGTTTCCATTTTCTCATGTATGATTCAAATTTCAACCAAAACCCGCCTGTAAATATAACCATAACAATGAATAAACAAATCCAAAAATGAAACTGTAAATCAAATAGGACTCTGTGCGGTGTATAAAGTATCAATCTAAGAAAGTGTTTGGGATGGCTTCTGCAATATGATCATTTAGTTTTTTAAACGGGACAAATGAGTATTTTTAAACACTGGCTAAAGGATGGGTGAAACCGTGGAAGTCGCGAAAGTTGTATGTGCCTTGATAGAAAATCTATATTTACTTAACTTTCATTTTCAGTTAACAATATACATTATAATGCAAACATTAATCAGTTCCAGAATCAGTTAAGGGAGTGTTTGGGAAGTGGTTATGTGAAAAATATAACCTTTTTAGTCCTCTTCTACGTCGATGTCTTTATTAGCTGCAATGGTTTCCTTTTCCAAGTATTCTTCTTCACCCCGAACAGTGGCAACACTGTCACGTCCCTTGAAAGATAAAGTTTAGCATCAGGCACATTGAGTCCAAGAGCATAGTCACCATTTAAAGAATATAAGTATCTATAATATGTAATACATGTTACTTATAGTTCGGCCAAATGGTATTTCTTATAGCCTAAGTTTCTGAAACCAAATTGACCCGTTTATTGATTACTGGGTCTAAATAACTACCAGAAGAATATATTAGTATGGGATGAGTGAACTAACGGTAACATATGTTATGCAGGTTTTGTTGATGTGGGAATTCTGAAGTCGCATTGTGACGATACATTGCAGGGACACAATACAGATCACAACAAAAAACAATTTCCGCCAACTGGAGAAAAGAGTCGTTATCCATAATGAGATCAAAGATGGCATTGTCGGAAAATAATAAGTATAAAACTAAAATAAAAGTTATACATGTAGTACTTTTATATCATAATAGTATGTACCTCAACATTGACATCAGCAGACGATAAAATCACTTGAAGCGTGATAAACGCGTTTCCGTTTAAGATTTGATGCCATAAAGAGGTCCGTATATCTTGAGCTCGAGTGCTAGACTCTGATGCCAACTATCTGTTAACATACACAATGAAAAAAATCAAATTAACCAAGCTAGACTTTTAACAGATTTCCTAAAGTAATACGAAGTATGTAAAAAGTGGAATTTATAGTACGTGATTCATTTTGACCCATGAATCTTCTTTTCCAAGTTTTATATGCAAGTAGCTTATTTATTTATGCCTGCGATGTGAGGATATAACTTCACAATTACAGCCAAGTGGTAAAATGAGCCTTCTGAGCTTTTTTAAATTGCATAGCTATTTTGGGATGGCCACAACGCCTTACAATTTAAAGGGGTTTTTTCACGGTATGTACACAATGGCCAAAATAGCGTACTCTTTTTCAAGTGCTCACGTATTTCAACTTTAGTTCAACTCTAAAGTTCTCAACTGTAAAGGTGTATAAATAACATATTCTTCTTAAGGCATAGTTAAGAGTCAAATTACAAAACCACCCAAAATAAAACTACTGTAAAAATAACGAATCACTCACACCTGTAATTTCTTCTTTCTTGACCTTAGCCCCATATGACTTCATGTAGATACAACATAAATAAAAAAATATAACTAAATTAATGTTAATAAAGCAAACGCATTATCAAAGATAATGCTATGAACAAAACCCACATCTCAAAGTTTAATATATAACCTTCATACTTGCATTTTCTTCTTTCTTGGGTTAGTTGGCTTCACCGCTTGTTCCGACTTCACTAACAACCGCCGGCAAATCATAACCAATAACATTCGGCCGCTTCTTACTTGGGTTTAGATGTATCAATCAAATCCCCCGAAATCTGCAAGCACCCGGTATTATTGTGTAAAAAAACCCAATTTAATCAGAACACACTTCATCATTGCGTGCAAGAATGGGTGGTTTGGATCTGAAGCGGCTTGAGAGAGAAACACAGATGGGAGAGAGAGGTGGTACGTGTGGGATTGTGGAAGAAGAATCGAGAGAATAATAATGGGGCGGTGGGATACTGGGGTTTTGAAGGTGGGTGGATGAGGTATAGTACGCCGGTTTTTTAATAAAAAAATCAAAAGATGAAAAAACGGGTTCGGGCGGGTAAGTTTTGTCAGGAATGGGGCAAACTCGGGTCTTGGATCAAAGGTAAGATCCGGACGAATTTTTTAATAATAAAATATTCTAAACTTTCTCAAGGATTGTATATAGTTATAACAAGTATTTGATACCCGCGCTTCGCTGCGGGACGTTTGAATACAATACTTGAAAGAAACTATGAACACAATGAAAGAAACTAAATGAAGCAAAATGTTATAGTTCATCAAAGTTTTGTGAGTAGT